>JAZHYW010002687.1:0-50518 GCA_037355805.1 Ixodes ricinus
AAAAAAAAAAAAAAGTGCACCCACACTACAATAAAAGAAACATTGTACACCACTGTCTTCACAGTTTCCACCAACATTTCACACACCAATCGCTGTCACATCTTCGGATTCCTCTGAAGGCTTTTTTGCTGACAACTCGGGCACACCTGTTAATGCACGTTGCCAAAGATTTTTAGAGAAGCAAGTCTAGCGTGCTTATGTAGGCCCTAACCGGCGGCTCCCCAGCCCAGTTGCCAGACTTTGGTGCACAAACGGCGGACGTTGCCGTGTGGTGGCTGTGTCAATTGCCGGCCAAGCGCACATCGCGGGCGCCACCTTGATAAGACGTAGTAGAGGAGGCGCACAGTCAGTGGCTGCCCGGACTCAAGTGCCGCCGGTAACGATGTTAGTGTATTGATCGTGTCGTCCATGTCCAATTAAATGCAGTTTCCTGTTCTTAAAACCGCTCGCTCCGTCTTATTCCTCCGAGTAGGGTATGCAGCAAGCCGAAGCCAACCACAGTGGCGTCCGAGCGTGGTATGCTACCCACTCGCAGGAATTTCACTGGTCTTGGTATATTGGTATTGGTATATTTTTACATGTACACATCCCACGTGAAATAAATATAAAAAAAATGTTACTAGCGAGTTGCGAAATCGCCGCAACTTATTTCTGGGCAATATTTTTTTTTTTTTAAGTTTAACTTATTTTAGACATCGTGCGCAGAAGACATTGTGTATTTTAATTTAGAATGTGAGTTTTACACCGAAAAACATATGATCTTCACAGTGGCGTCACAAAGGGGGGGGGGGGCGGACCGCCCCGGGTGCAGCGCTCAGGGGGTGTCGCGGCAGGCCACGAGAGCGGGGGAGGGGGGGGGGGAGTCGCGGCGGGCCACGCGAGAGCCGGGGGGGGGGGGGGTCGCGGCGGGCTGCCGCCCCGGGTGCCGCTGACCCTCGTGACACCACTGGATCTCCATACTATCCGTTTTTAGTTAATGTTTGGGTTGGTCAGTTTTTTAAACTCCGAAAGCTAGCCTTCGTGCAGCTGTGCGGTTTACTTGGAATTGACAGCAGATTGGACGCTATGCGTATTCGAGGAGAATCGTGGCTCTGGTTACGGTCATGCGGCTATAGAGTTCAAGCCGGTGATAAGGGAGCGAACGCCACCTGCCCGAAGGCCACTGCTTGGTAGGCCACTCACATGGCATCCACTGCACTATCGATTTTGGGACGAACTCACAAAAGGATATAAGTGACAAATCCTATCGCTGTTTCATTTTTGGGATGCTCCTTGAAGTTAAGGCTTTT
The DNA here is from genome assembly GCA_037355805.1 of Ixodes ricinus. Classification (NCBI taxonomy): domain Eukaryota; kingdom Metazoa; phylum Arthropoda; class Arachnida; order Ixodida; family Ixodidae; genus Ixodes; species Ixodes ricinus. Next base: position 1,290 of record JAZHYW010002687.1, read on the forward strand.
GTAAGCGCACTCCCTTCCGACCTTGAAGGAGAGCTTCTTTGCAGGCTGGGGAGGGGAGGCAGTCACAATGCTGGAGGGAGGGGGACGTTTCCTCCTCTCCTTTCCAGCAATCCATCTGCTTCCTCCTCCCCAGCCTTCCTCTCCTCGCCTTGAACTCTTAGCTGCGTCCTGTGGGGATTCCGTGGAATAACGGTTACCAGGTTGGGCTATTAATAGCCAAATTTGGCCACTTTGTACTGCGTTTAACGTCGACATTTGTTGGGTGGCTATGTGGCTTTTTGGGGCTATTTCAAATCCTAACGCGGCAATGTTTTTTTTTCTCTTAATTTAGAGTAGTTTTACAAAGTCACTTCAGTATGAACAAGAGCATCAGTCCACCTTTTGTGGATTCCCGCTTTCAAATACTTTTTTGTAAGATGCGTGGGTGTGACGCAAGATCCTATTAGCTCCAGTGAGCTACCGTGACCTAGATTCAGCTCCGAAGACATTGCTTTTGTATTCAATGTGGTTTATCTTATGCTCCGAAGTCCTTTCTCCTTCCTACTGGAATCTCTTATTTCCTCGAGGTTTCCACCATTTTCCTACGGGAGGCATCTTTTTGAGAAAAATGACACTAAAGGCAACTCAAGACATCTAGGAGCATTTTATGTAGTCAGATTACTCGAGCTATAGTGAATATAAGAAAGGAGGCATTTCCACAAACCATGGAAGTTTCTTAAAGCCCAATGAGCCATAACATTGGACAACATCATCAAATCAAATCAAATCAAATTAGTTTATTTCTGCCACAAAAATACATTCATGACAAGGGCGCTGGAAAAAAGCTGCACGATTGCAGCTTGACGAGTCCCAGCGCCCTAATACAAGGCTGCAGCGGTACTGACATTAAAGAAAGCAAAACAGTATATAACAATCAGACATGCACACAAAAAAGAGAGATATACATACACCTAAGTACACACATTTTGAACTATCAAAAACGTAAATAATGCTTATATACTACAGAATTTCTTGTAGGGTACGATTACTTACAGTGTATATATCAACGTCGCGAGAAAAAAGGAAGTTTAACAAGAGCGGTAGTTGGTAGCGGTATCTCTGAGTACCGAAATTTGTTCTGAATGCAGGAACACGCCAGGGTTGCCTATGCCGCGATGGGTAAATGGACTCGTTTTTTTTTCTAGTTTAGCGAGGTCTAAGATTATGTTAATATTTTTTCTTACACATTGTTGGTAATTTAAAATCAATCTAGAGGAATACATATTATATATATCAATGATTTTATGCTTTTCAAAAAGAGGAAGAGAATGATAATCACGAGGTACATTTTCAATTATTCTAACAGCCTTTTTTTGTAAAAGACGCAATTTGTCTAAATTGCCCTTTGTAGTTGTTCCCCATACTAAGTGGGAATAGCAGATTACGGAATGAAAGAGGGAGTTGTAAATTAATCTTTTTATGTTTACTGGGAGTATATGCCTGTATTTATTCATAATCCCGACAACTCTACAAAGTTTTTTGTGAATGTATGTTACATGATTATTCCATGACATATGACTAGAAAATATAACACCGAGAGTCTTAATGGTATCCACACATTCTATTGTGCATGACCCAAAATACAAATCGCGTGATATTCGTACATATGATCCCGGACATTGAAATAAGACTGCCTTAGTTTTAGCGGTATTTAGAATGAGAGAGTTAATATTTATCCAATTTTTTAGTTTACCTAGGAAAACGTTTGCTGTAGAGGTAAGTAGGTCTTCTTTAAAACTAGAAAAAATATGCTAGTATCGTCTGCGTACATAATAAATTTAGCGGAAGTTTCGATACTTACTATATCATTCACGTATACGAGAAACAACAGAGGCCCTAAAATACTACCCTGAGGAACCCCGGAGTAAATTCGTTCAGTAGTAGATACATAATTTCTAATTCGAACATATTGGGACCGATATTCTAAATAAGACGTTATGAGCGATAATGGGATACCTCGGATGCCATAACGTTCAAGTTTATCTAGAAGAATTTGGTGATTTATCCTATCGAAAGCTTTGCTTAAGTCTATAAATATACCCAACGTTAAAAGTTTTTTCTCAAAATTTTCTATTATTATTTCCTTCTGCACCAATAACGCAGTTTCCGTAGATTTATGTTTCCTGAACCCGAACTGAGAATCAGTCAGTAGAGAGTATTTTTCAAAAAAATGTAGTAGTTGAGAATGCACAATTTTTTCAATCGGTTTTGAAAAGACAGGAAAGATAGATATGGGTCGATAATTACTTTTGTCATTTCGATCACCACCTTTATATACTACAGATACTTTCGCAATTTGCATCCTTCTAGGAAATATACCGGAAGATAAAATAAGATTGTACAGATGAGTTATACATGGTATTAGCAAGTCAACTACAAATTTCACCGGCCCATTTTGAAGATCCTCACAGTCATGGCTACGACTGTTTTTTATATTCATGAAAGTAGATAGTACTTCTTTAGTATCACATGGGTTCAAAAAGATTGTCTCGTTTATTCTGGGGATATTATTTGCTGCCGAACTGTTATATGTACTTTTCCCTACGCTCACAAAATAATCATTGAACATATTCGCAAGTTCTACACCAGAAATAGTTCTATCGCCTATATCTATACTAGTGACAGCTCTACCTTGAGTTGGACTTTGTATTAAGGAGTGCAAATGTTTCCATACGACTTCGGGTTGCTTTAAACATGATATGTCAAATAGATCGGCATAATAGCGGTGTTTAGCTCGTTTTAATTCTGTATTGACAAAGTTTCTAAATTTTTTAAATTCTAGCAACATTTTTTCATTTCGTGTCCTAAGAAAATTGCCATAAAGAAATTTTTTTTAATAAGTCTTAAGAGCCGTCTAGTGACCCATGGTTTTTTGCACTTCTTATTACAGTGAATTTCCTTATACGGAAACGAAGAATAGTACGCGTCTTTTATCCTGTCTAAAAAGAGGTTATAGCACTCATCAACATCGGTTTCCCTCAACACGTGACTCCAGTTAATAGCCTCGATTCTTTCTCTAAACTTTTCAAGTGTTCTGGCGTTAATATTTTGGGACATTACTGGAAGGTTAGTAGCCCTGTTACATGGCACACTGCTATTAATGAACATAACTATGGGGAGATGATCACTTAACCCATAGCCTAGCACACCAGCACTAATGAAGTCTTCACAGTCATTGGTTATAAACAGATCGATTAATGTTGACGTTGAGGATGAAACGCGAGTTGGATGAATTATAACATTACTGAAATTGTTTGACGTCAACAAACTTGCAAAGTCATCGGTGACTCGGGAAGCTTCGAACATGTTTATATTAAAATCCCCGCCCAGATACAACTTACAGCCTTCTTCATTAGCAAAACAAAGTAACTCTTCCAAAAAATTTATAAACACCGAAATATTTCCACAGAATTAGAACAATGAGTAATCCGTACAAGGCCAACTTCGAAGTGCAGGAGCAGCGATGTTTCCATTGCCATCCGGGCTTTCCATCGTGCTCCTGATTCTGCCCATGTCGAACGCCACCGTGGAGGCAGTATTCAGCCACTTGTCTTTCACAAAGTCACACCTAAGAAATGTGATGTCCCTTGAAACTCTTTAAAACATCGTCTATGTAAAGTTTGCTTTCCTTGGCAATGACGAGTGCTGTAATGACGTCAGCCCTACTATCTAGTTTTTTGCCTGTATTAACAAAGACATCATGTAAGAGGGGAGTCAGCCGAGCACGAGCTAGTGTTTCATAACTATATAACCGTAATTACGGGTGTGAAAAAGTTTAACTCTTCTATGCTTAAAGGGACCATGAAACGATTCTGAAATCGAATTTCATCCACCGATCGTCGTAAAAGGTGTGAAAAGAAACACAAAAACACAAAAATAGAGAGCCGAAAAAATTCTTCACTATAGAACTTTTAAAAGAAAACTGGACTCTTTTGCGCCTTCTTTCCTTCGAAAGCTCTCTGCCTTTTCACTGCGATGCATCCGCGGAATCGCCGCACGTAAGTCGAATCCACGTCGCCTATTGGGTAAGAGCCCACCTCACCAGCACCGCGATCATAAACAATAAATAGCCGGCGAATGTTTCCTAAAAGTTTTGTTAAATATTATTAAGATCCACATTTTGTAGCATAATTAGAGATGTGACGAAAATTGCCAAATTTGATAATGCTGAGAGCCAAGCGGCATCTATCGTGTGGTAAACGAAGCAAGAAAAAGACAGCGTCACTCAGTTACTGGGGCGCGTCGACCAACGAACGTTTGTTTTTCTACGTGTTCTTCTCGCGCATCCCGACTTCGAGCCGCAAGGAAAAAAGTAAAAAGTACCTGCAACACACCACGACGAACAAGAACGCTGGATCCACAAACACCCGTGAAAAGCTCCAACGGCCACGATTCCACCGACCCCGACCAAGCGAGCTCGGCAGATAGGCCTAGCAGGCACTCCGACTCGCCGAAGCGGTGCTCCGACCGTCCTTGGCCAAGACCGTCTACCCACGACCGGCTGGCGTGCTGAATGGAATATGCACGCGCGACCCTTGTGTACCCTTCCCGTATTCTAGTTTGATCGCTGACCGGTGAGGTCAATCTCTTCCCCTTGTCATCTCTTTGTTTTCCGAGGCAGTGCATGGTGACGAACACTGCCGTCGAAAAGGGACTCTCGTCGATTCTATCTTTTTGTTTTGTGTGATATAGAGCTCAAATAAACGCCGTATGGATTACATGCGGAACTTGGTATGTACACTTTGTTATTAGTATGCCATTTTTATTCTGACACGACTGCACGTCACTGTCGAGCTATAACAGGTTTTGGGAGCTACGTGCAATGCCGGTCCAACCTTCCTTTGCCGAGTGCACGTCAGTATCGAGTTGCAATCGTAAAAGATCGGTCCCGAAGCGCTTACCAACAGCGCGAATACAGCACTTCCATCAAACGCGCGCGTCCGCTCCGAGTGTGAACAGGTATTTACGTGGCTCTTGCTGACACTGTCGTAGTTCAAACGTATCTTTTTTAACGTCGGCTCGCTCCCGCATCTCCGAGGCCGCGAAAAACGCCGCGGCAATTTGTTTCCACCTACGTCGCTTTGCAAACAACTGACACGGGCCGCCTTTTACCAACAATAACAGTTGAGTTGACTTCTGGAGTCTTCGCCGGAAGACTCGGCGTACTTCCAAACAGGCATGCCGGCGTATGGGACTAGTCCGATACTGTCGCTGTAGCGCCACATATGTCATTGAATTTCGCTCCGCCGTGATGTTTCCATTGCTACCGCGGCGATGAGAGGCGCCGATTAAAAAAATACGTCGGTGCCATCAGCGCAGTAAAACCTACCGGCGCACCCCCAACTCGCCGCCGCTAACACTCCCCTTCTCCTACTGCCGAGAGAACTTCCGGTTCCTGTGCCAGAGAACGTCACGACCATCAAAATTACGCCGTAACTTGTTTTGCGGTCAGTTGGAGAGAAAGAAAAAGTCGATATTTTATCAATTTTTTGTGCAGAAGTTAAAAAACCGAGACGAAAACGAATGCCTGTTCGGCATTCAGTGAACGTTGAAGGTTTAATGTAAAAGTTATCTGGCAAAAGTAAAAAGGTCATTTCATGGTCCCTTTAAAATAAAAAAGTTTTCAATACATTTCAAGATGCCACAGATCTTTGCAAGCTGAACCTAAACCCTGGAGATGCCGTCGCAGTGCCTTCGCCTTGAGCCCCTTACATTCGAGCGCATGATATTATGGGCTGAGCCGATATTTTAATTATGGCTACTTTTGGGCTATATAAACTTCTTGCACTTGGCTACTTTTGGGCTACACCGTCCGGCCTTTGACAGTTTGAGCTAGAGCCTACCTGGTAACCCTGCCGTGTATTTCACTGGCAACGTGACAACGTATTCGAAGTGTACAAAACTATATGTTCGAAAAGTCCTCCGCGTATATCGGCAACAAGCGATTTCTTCCAAGAAGTCACATAAATTCTTCTGGTATGGTTCGGTTTCGCGAATGACAGCTTGTGGAACATCATGTTGAATCGTTCCCGAGCCCTTCCTTCTCGTTTTTATGTTTGTGTGGTTGTTCCTTAGTGCCTGTGTCGAGATGTATATCGGATTACATCTTTGAAGTACGCTTACTTTATGTGATGTGCACGGCAACCTTATTCTCGGCAATGATTGACCGTTGTTCCACAGTTATTCTTCCAGATTATCTGTGTAATTAGGCAGCCTCTATTTTCTAGGCCGCGGGAAAATAATTTATCCGTATTTCTTTCGGCAGTTGTCTCCCATTAGCTGTCTTAAATCATGTAACAACTGCCGGTAGAATACTAACTTTATCATTCTCCCGGAATTTCGTGGAGTCGACGCATTTCATAGACAACTCTTCGTGAATACACGTTTTATGAAAACGTTTCGTTGACACCAACATATCACAAACACTCGTTACGCGAAGTGCGCGTTGTAGAAATATTTCGTCGCGTGTGTATCCCTGGCCGGCCGACCCGTCCACGCAGTTCCGCGGCGACACTCTGCGACGGCTCATTACAAAAATGTTAACCCACCTGGGCCGCCCTACATGCCATTTGCGGCAACAGTCTGGGGTGACTTGTTACCAAAAAGGGAAAGCTAATCATATCTGTCTATAAAACGATCTGTCAATGAAACAGCGTGTCAATTAAACAGCCGGTCTATGTAACGTCGTTCGATGAACTGACTGCCCCCACCGATGAGAGGCGTCTGCCGGTAGAATTTTGAGAAAATTATTTTTCCAGCTCCCGGGAAAATAGACAATATCGCCTGGAATATCCCCGGTTCTTGTTTTGCAATCATCACAGCTGTATAAAAGCTTAGTAAAACCTCTTCACATTTCACAGATCGCTCGCACGTTTGCACTTGTCTACGGAATAAGCTGCATGTAATAACTCCTATGAGATTTGAAAATATTCAATGTACACCTGCGCTAGTACATTTTCTTTACGGGTTTCATCCACGCTTATATATATTAATCAAACTTGGTACGTTTTAAATTGGTTTGATATATTCAACCTTCCGGACGGTACTCATTTAGGCTATCGAATAAATTGCCTGAATACCTAAAGGGCACGTTCAAATGTGTGGGCACGTGCAATGTCGAACGGGCGCCCGCATCAAACGGCTACCGCATTGAACGGGAACCGCTTTAAACGGGTACCCGTATCCCGTAATCACGCATGATCCAAACGGGTTGATCGGTTCACAACCCGTTTTAATTTGAGATGGACCTTTTCAGTAGGATAGTGCTTCATTTATTACTAAAATTTTAAAAGGCCAAGTGACCGAAAGTACCTGCAGCACAAATTAGTACAGTAAGAAGTCTTCAGTAGACGCGTTATAAAAATATTCCTTCTTGCAAACAAAAACTCAACTATCATGATGAACATTTTATTGTATATTTTGTGTATTAAAAATAAAAAATACACAAATATTCCCGTTCAAAAACGTCATCAAAAATGCAACGGCAGGAACACACAAAAATATTTAGATTATCACGTTATTGCGAAGTTTGCTTCTTGCATCTACATGAGAAAAAAAAAAGAAGAAAAAGGATGTCATTCCCAAGGCGCCCACAATCCGTGGTTGTATTTCGGCAGACCTCTAGGATCAGTCGGTTTGTTGGCCGGGGGAATCATGGTTGCTGCGTAGGCTGCAATCTTCTCCATTAGCTCATCAACTTCCTGCAAAAACATATATACATACAGGTTTGAACACTCTTCGAAACGACAACAAAGGGCCTCATTTAAATTTCGGTCTCCTTTAGCAGGAGCACGCTTTTTATACGTGATCTGAAATATACTGGGGTTACCCAAGTGGGCGGACGTGTAGCGAAAGCTCCTGCTACAAAGATCCTGGGTTCAATGCCCACCCCTGCCCGAATGAATTTGAATGAGCTCAATACAGGCATGCAATCGTGTATCACTACTCCGTCGTGTGCACGTAAAGGACCCCAGGCTAACAGCAGCAAAATCGCGACACGTGGCGCTATTGTTCCCGAGTGAGAGGGCCAGTCACGTTCCATGTCTTAGTGCGGGGGTAGCCGGCAGAAAGCAGCCCATCCTAAAACCCGCATTTCAAAAGCTCTCTTATCGCTCAATTTTCTGCCAGCCACCCCCGCGGTGAGATATGGAACGTGACTGGCACTCTCGCTATCGGCGCGCTAGGGAACAATTGCGCCGCGTGTCGCGATTTTGCCGCTCCGGTCATCGGTTACTTGTGCTACTCTTTTTCTGTTGCAGCTGTACTGCACTTGGTCAATTTCTCATCTATAGCTGAGATATCAGACGCCCAATAAGGTTGACTAACTTTTAGGATTACAAACGTACATACAATATTAATATTTTTCTAAACAACTGGTGTGGTGGGAACTTACTACAAGTTGAGACGTTACTGGTAACGCTTTACTTTTTTGTACAAAACTACCGCGCTCCTTAGAATCTGAAACGCTTACTCTGTAGAATAATTTCAATGCTATTTATGGTATTCTTTATAAAACAACGTTACTCGTTGCTCGTCACTTTTGACTGACTAAAAGTAATCACGTTTCTGGTTTTGTTTAAAAAGACAAGGCGCCATCGGGACTGCGCTTCATTCTTCATATTTGATAAATTAACTACGCACCGCCTAACGCTGAACTTCCGCACAAATGTGGCCCTAGCGGTCCGGAACAGTTTTCAGTTTCAAAGCTCGTTGTTTTCTGGATGATTAACTTACTTCCGAAATTTACCAATGACCCTAGAAACTCAAGGAGAGGAGAGGACAACGGCGCACGGGGATCCTAAAACGACGAGCTCTGGTTGGAATGATGAGTGGGTAGACCTAAAGGTAGCTGCCTTCCTCTCCACTGCACGCGTCGAAGGCATCAGAACACGGAACGCCGGTGTCCGGCATTTGGTTCTCGCATTCCAGCGCGTCCGATGAGTGCAGTGAAGACAAATGTAAATAGCTTCAGGTCTGCGCACAAGTCATTCAAACAAGAGCTCGGCGTTCTGACGTCTCCAGTCGCTCTCCTATCCTCCTCTTCTCAGTCTATAAGAGCATAGAAAATAAGACGGCCGACGAAGCCCACGAATGCATGGAATGGCCTCTACGGGCCCCCATATTGCCATTGACACATTTAAAAACCACCTATAACTTGTGATAAGATAAGGCTCAGTTCTAAAAAATTGGCATCCGGTCCTGGGCGCCAGGGCTACAATTGGGCGGAAACTGCGTGTGGCGAGGCCTAGTTTATTCTTTTGGTCAAGAACTCTGGGAACGTCTTTCGGGGATACTCTCTACGTTAGCCCGTGGTGAATATATTCAATGTAAATCAGGTAAAACGTATACGTACGATAACAATGCGTAAAGATGCGCTTCCGCCTAGCAAAAGCTCAATACTTGCTAATCACAGCCACAACTCTCGGATAGCGTCAGCGCGGTTAGCAGTGTACCGTGATGTTCCAACACGTCTTTTCTACTTATTATATTGGCCCTGGGCAGTTAAATGTGCAGCGGACCGGTGCTGAAAATTCCTCTCGGAACAAATAATCTTGTGGCGAGGATTCAACAATGGCATTTCCCTTGGCGCTTACCATTCGCTTAATTTTCGTTTGTTTTGGCTTTGTACGTTGTAGCGAGAAACACCTTGATGAAACCCTCCTTTTAAAATTAAAGGTTGAAACTTTCAAACGAGCGTATGTCTGGCGTATTCCAAAATGCTCTTTTATGGAAATAAACATATCACATTGCAGACCGGTTGGTCAGCTAGGCAGTTCACACATTCCGCTATATTTTCTTGACTCTCCCTTTCTAGACTTAGTGTTCATGTTAGGTATAATATACTTTTTTGTTTACACAAATGTATATAACGAATTACGCCATTTCGTCTCGTATTCTTTGGATTGAGCGCGTTAGTAATGATTCAGAAATACGAAAGTGTTAGACTCTTTCGTATTTTTGCGTCTCATATTCTTTATCTAATAAAGCAAAGATTACGCCAAAAACAGGGTCGTATACAAAAACACCTAAAATAAAAAACAAGAAAAAAACTTTGTTTTAAACATATGGCAGAGAAACGCATGAAATAAATAGATAAGAAATCAGCTGCGCTGTATACTGCATAAGGCGTAGGGCAACGGCAATGCGTTAGCCGTCTTTTCTCAAAAAATTCCTCATGACATCTTACCGTCGCATTCGTTGCTGCCAAATTTTCCAGCTCACAGGGATCCCGTTGAATGTCGAAGTAGTATGGGGAACTGTTGGCAACGAAATTGCTTCTCGCGTTGTACTGAGAACAGTTCACCAGTACCTCTTGACGCCAATAAGGCCTAATTTGTAGTTTCTCAACCTTGTAGAAGTCCCTGAGCACTGTTCCGGTGCGAGACTTTAGCATCAATTCATCCAGGCCTTCAACAGGTCGTGTGCCTCCTGGAACTTCGCTGCGATGATATTTTGATCCGCCAGGAAAGGTGGAGGTGAGAACCACCTTACGATTTCCCACGATCAACGCCGCGGAATTACTGGCCGATTCAATGTTAAGAAGGATCTCATGGCGCGGAGAAGGCAGGTCCTCGCAAAGGGCTTCCCACATGTCGATTCCGTCAATGACACCTAGCCTTGACACATCTCCTCCTGAAAGAATCAAAATGTCCAAGGTTGTAGAGATTGCTTGGGCGCAACGCTCGCGTGAGGATAAATTTAAAGACGTTTCTTGTGGTGGCCTTAGTGCTGAACACTTTTTTTCCAAGTAAAGATATGTTTATAAAGCTACGTTTTTGTAAGTGTGACTTGAATAGCTCAACATATAATTATTTTAAGTTAGGCACAGCAAATGCCTCTAAAATATTCCACGTCGGCAATGCACGGGTTGGAAAATATTCCGAAATGAGCCAATATGATTTCTTAATTGCTATGATTTTGAACTTCTTCTGGTCCTTTGAACTGGAATTGCGTGAAGCAAAGGAAAATACTTTGCAAGAAAGGCATTTTTACTACACAAAGAATTCGTGAAATGCCAAGCTAAAATAAAATTATGAAACTTGATGATTTCCTTTTTTACAGCTGTTTTGGGTAACTGGAGCCTCTTCACAAACTTCGTGGCCATTTATTTTGCGTTCCGGTTCTTTTATTTGTTTGTTAATTTGAATTTTATCGCCTCGCCCGTCTTTACTATATATAACAAATATGGCTATCGCGTTAGGGAATTAGATAAAAATGAGTCAGTGAGGGAACAAAAATATGAAAACACAACTTCACGGTAAAAGGGCAAATCTCTCATTGGTTATTAGCCTTAATCGCCACGCATACTTTCAACACGAAGGGCGCCAAGTTGCGAAGGGAGTTTTGTTTTTACACCGCCAATTTCGCTGAGTTTTAGCCACCCATTGATATTTATATTTTTAGCCTCCATGAATCTAATACAATGAAGTGCACGCCAAACCCTGCTACAGGGTGGGACGTACCATGGCTGTGACAGAAAAGAGTATGGCATCTTAAACTCAAACATTTAAGGAAAACGCTTTCTCACAACCGAAAGTCAGTACCACAATACAAACTTGGTAAGAAGGAAGAAATGCGCTATGTATGGATATTCAAACACCTAGATTTGCTTTTCGTTTTCTGCGCTTTTACCCAATCCGATCTCATCCTTTGTTTGACTACTACTTTCATATTGTTTAAAAAACTCTAACAAAAAACTCGGCGAAGACACGTAAAATTGCTTACGGGTAGGAAGTCGAAATCATTCCTTCATGCAACGCATTCCCACAAGCAGCGAGGCCGTCTCGCTTTCGCACACGCGCTCAAACGGGGACATCACGCCCTCGACTGCGCAGGCGCGACGAACACCGCCGTCTTCATGGCGGCTTCCATGAAGAAGCATCTGCGATGCTGGGCTTTTCTTTGTGTTTTATTTCTGAGGCAAGTGCTTGATCACGTACATTTAATGGCCATCTTTCGGGGACAACGCCGACGTCTTTTCGCATAATGAGACAAGAAAGGCTTTCGTTAAAAATCAGACTTACCGGCGGCAGAATACAGAGTTGGCAACCAGTCGGTGATGTGCATCATTTGGCTCGAAATGCGACCTGACCTCCGCATCAGAGGACTCCAGATAAAAGCGGCTCCCCGCACGCCTCCTTCCCACAAGGTAGCCTTGAAACCCCGCAGAGGCCAGTTGAAACCGTAGTTGGATCCATCACCTGTGGGAAGGCCTCCGTTGTCGGTGCTGAAGATGACGATGCTGTTTTCCAGCATATTCCGTTTCTGGAGTGCCTCCATAACCAGGCCAACTGATTGGTCCATCTCGTAGACAGCCCCTACAAAGGACCGCCCTCTTAATTCTCGCTGCTTATCATGACCGAAACGTGATTTTGGCAAAGTTGAGTTCATACCACGGTGTAAGATACCTGTATATAGGTGTGGACACACAACATGGCGAACGCCGTGATGCGATCAACCAGATAAAGTCCTAGTGGCTCACGCTCCAGTAGCCCCTTCTGTCAGCGTTTCCGCAGGGCAGACGGCGAAACTAATAAGAAATAAACCAACTGGTAGAAATATGTGTGTCTTTGTCATGGGAAATTTGCGCTTGAGCTTTCCGCTCGGCATGGGCTCTGATTTCGACAGATGCTGGCTTGGACACCGCTCAAATAATCTCTGGGCTTCGACGCATTCATAATGCTATTCTTGCTGCCGTTAAGGCGCAAAACTGAGGTCAATGACGATGCTGTGTGTAAGCAATACGCGTAGCGCATGATGCCAAGATAAACAGGAAGCGGAACACCAAGACAACGACATTAAAAGCTAGCATGTCTCCTACAAAGAATCATGAAAAACAAGGTTCAGCGACAGGCTACCTCTAGCCTCTTATCCAAGAGCCGTATGGTAATATCACCTTGCAACCTGGCGACGACAGGATTTCCTTTAGCTGCTGCGACGAGCGCGTTGTGCATGATTACTGCAGAACAAAAGCACTTCGTTCCGACCCCAAAACGAGAAATGAGAAGAAAACCTATTTAAACCAATGCTGAGTCCGTAGCCATATAAGGGTTCAGATAACGACGGTCATGGTGGTGTCATGCCTATTTTTTGTTTTCAATTAAATTTTTATATGAGGTAGCGAAACTTGTCCACACAACGGGACAAACCTTACTTTTGCAGGATACTTAATTGTATTCGTGAAAAAAATTGCATTCGAGAGGAGGTTGAAAAAACGATTTTCCCAACTACGCGATGACGTAACTTTGAAGGCCGTTGGAATAAAGAATGCAGCTTTCTACACCGTCGAAATTTTTATGCTGAATGCACGCATACGTTTCTGCCAGAATTAGTTAAAGTTAACTCATATGAGCATATATTTCAAGCGAAATAAAATGACAAACTGGGCTTCTGGAGCAAATCTTGCATAATGAGGCCATTTTTCGGCGAAGTTTTTAAGTCGCTTTAAATTTATATAATAATGCTGAAACTTTTTGTGTCGAGCGTTTCATGCTTTGTGAACTTTTAACAAATTAAATAGCGTTATACTGTTGAAAGTGTTTTCTGCACTGCGCCCGAAAATTTCGTCAAAATCGAAAAAGTCAAAATTTTGCGATTATTTGTGTGGCAATTAAAAAAAAATCATTCTCGATTTTCTTTAAATTTTACCCGATGGGCCCTTGATGACCGGTAATTACAAATCTGCAAAGACATGTTGCATTATTTTGTTTTAAAATAAATAAATAAATGTGTAACCAGGTCGTGGTCGCATTAGTTACCGCAGGGGCGTTTCTGTCTTAACGACTAGTGGTACAAGAGCGACGCATGCCACAGTATCCGTACTTGGTCATATTAATGCCCAGGTGCCATGAAGCACTCTAAAAATAACACGTGAACTTGTTTTCATCGCTGATGTGGCTGGTATTGCCAATGAATACTGAACTTTACGGCGAATCCGATCCTTATTAGTGTGTTATACTTGACTGGTTAGATGCTCATCGTGCTACCTTTTCAAATTAGTCATTTAATATCAGTACTTGGCTGACAAAATAATTTGATTCGTCGTTCTAGGCACCGCTAGGACCGAGCGATGTTACAGAAGCTTTCGGCCCGACCGATGGAGGGCGTGGCGTGAACGGAAGGTTGAGCCGGTGGTATATTATGGCATTGTTACGCATGGCGTAACTGGACTCCAAGCCGGAGCATAATTGAAGACGGCGCCGGAGGAAAACAAGTGTTTCTTGATGCAGACTTGCCAAAAAATAAGTAACAGCCCCCCCCCCCCCTCCCCCTATGGCAGAAAGTGAGGCCGAAGGTTACACCCGCGCGCGCAAAGGCGATCGTATCTCACCGACTCGCGGCGGCGATACGCGACACCGGCGGCGTCCCTGCGCGGTGTAAACATAACCGGCCGGGCATGTGGCGATGGTAAACAAACACCAAAGTCATTCCTCGTGCGGTGGCACAACAGCCCCTCCCCACGGAAGAACAAACAGCAGAGAACGGAGGAGGGGGAGGGGGGGGGCAAGGACTCCTGGAGAGTTTTGCCGGTGCTAGCAGACTGTACGAATGTACGAAACATGTTTGATGCATGGGTCTGTAGTTGTGTCCGCTCCAGAGCACATTGAGGATTTTCCGCCTATGGTCCAAAACAGCATCTTTACGTGCGTTGTAACGTCAAAGAAGTCGACGCGGAGCTATGCCGCTATTTGCGACAATCTAACTCATGACTCGGCGCATGCATGCTTGGCCTTGTCAAAAATTAAGGCACACCTCGAGGACAACGCATCAATCTACTCTCGCCTCACTTACGTTAGCGATGGAGCGGCCGCTCATTTTAAGAACCGGTACCAATTTCAGGAGTTGCAGTGCAGTGAGCTCCAGACGACGAAGTGAATCTTTTCGGCAACAGGGCAAGGCAATAATGCATGCGACGGGGTAGGGGACTTGTAAAACACCAAGCCACCCTGCAAAATTTGCGGGCGCCTGCCACTGACGCCATACAAGGTGCGAGTGGGTTTCTACGGGCACTGGAAGGAAAAATGAGAAACGTCTCCTTGCTCTACATTGTGGATGGCGAGCTTGAGGCATTTCGAGAACGAAAAGAAAAAACTGGAGTGGAAGGAGCGACAAGAGGGTGCCTAGAATCCAGTCGCTTCACATGTGGAAATATGAAAAATCAGATCAGAAGAACTCCTTGTACGTGGCACGCAGCGCGGACTCTGAGTGGAAGAAGCCTTGAGTCCCCTGAACGTGTTCTAGTAGGTTACTTGTTTCACCAAATCCGGCTGCGCCCGGATATATTAGAGACTCCTCTCGTCGAATTACCCGGAGACCGACCCAGGCGTACATCACAGTTTCCAAATTCCTATGCCCTTCAATATAAAGAAGACCCCGCGGGACAAACGGTTCGAAGGCCTTCCTGCACCTGGTTTGACATATCGCGCTTCCAACCACGCTCTTTTCGTCTCGCACGAAACGCGACCTGTGTGAACACGGAGTCTGCTCTGGACTTGGAGCCGTGAGATTCGATCTGCGAAAAAGCGGATCAAGCCCGGGAAAAGCGACGGCGGCGGGCCAGGTCTGTGCTGGGGAAGCCTTCGCAAGAAGTGTGTGGCGTGGCTGGCCTCATCGAGCTGCCCACTAGCCCACCGTGGAATCCACCAGTACCACCCCCTTCGGACAATGCAAGGGAAGAGGCCGTAACTCCCGGATAGTGACAGATTAGACACTCCCTCCACCCGCTCGCTCCTCAGTATTGCAATCTGGTTGGTAGTAATTCAGGATTTTAGGAGTTCAGCTTTCAATTGTCTAGTAATTGTTTTTCTTCTGTGTATTTGCCAGGTATATTTGCATTTTGCCGCCCGCGCACCGGCTGGGTAAAGGGCTGCGACTATTTATTGCCACGTTTCGATACTTGCGAACCCCATTATATTATTTCTCTTTCTAATTAAACCAACGTTTTAATTAAACTCCCGTTGTTTAAAAACTTGTGTTACGTCCTCTTTATAGGCAAGACCTCACCGCGGTGTAGGCCGGTCGTCTGATCAGCAGATCTTTCTTCCTTTTCTCTTTATAGTGAACCACGAACCTGTGCGCGTGTGACGGCTTACGGCACTCGGTGGCGGCGCTGGCTGATTCTCACCAAGAGCGTTCTAATTGCAGATAAACATCTGCAGGTTTTTGCACTCTATAACCCTCTCAGAATTTTATAAAAATATTTCCCTAGATCGATAACTCTCTTGCCCCCTCGACCCAGTCACAGATCAGGACTTTTCTGACCGCGGATGAGGCGTCGCAGGAGATCCTGTTGGAGCGACTTGAGTAGCGCCCGAGCGCACACTTGGCTGTTGCCTCCGACACTGAACCGCTTACGCTACCTAAATCCCCTGTAACTCAACCTTGATTTCCACTCATTCGCCATTGTTTTTCGAGAAATACTCTGTCTTCGTTCCGCCCTAGCCACTCCCGCCATCGGTCGGGGCAGAAGTTTCCGCAATGTCGCTCGCTAGAGAAATGAATCAAACTATTTTGTCAGCAAGCTTTCGAGCGGTGCCTAGAAATACGAATCGAATTATTTTGTCAGCCAGGTACTAATATTAAAGTACAAGCTTTAAACGGTAGCACAATGAACATCTAACCAGCCAAGTATAACACCCTAATAAGGATCGTACGCGCCGTAACGTTCAGTTTTCATTAGCAATATCAGCCACATCAGCAATGAAACCAAGTTCACGTACTATTTTTATAGTGCTTCATGACGCCTGGGCAATAATATGACCAGGTACGGATACTGTGGCATGCGTCGCTCGTGTACCACTAGTCGTTAAGACAGAAACGCCCCAGCGGTAATTGATGCGACCACGACCTGGTTACACATTTTTCTTTGTTTTAAAACAAAATAGTGCAACATGTTTTTGCAGATTTGTAATTACCGGTCATCAAGGGCTCATCGGGTAAAATGTAAAAAAAAATCGAGAATGATTATTTTTTTAATTGCCGCACACAAATCGCAAAATTTTGACTTTTTCGATTTTGACGCAATTTCCGGCCGCAATCGAGAAAACACTTTCCACAGTATAACGCTAATTAATTTCTTAAACGTTCACAAGGCATAAAACACACGACTCAGAACGTTTCAGCTTTAGAACATAAATTTAAAGTGACTTAAAAATTCGCCGCAAAATGCCTCATTATGTAAGATTTGCTCCACAAGCCAAGTCTGGCCTTTTATTTCGCTTGAAATATATGCTCATATACCTACTTAATTTTCTTAGATTCAAAAATATTGATCCTATTAAGTCATCACAAAAAGCAATTTGAGAATATTTTTCCAGTGTGGCTCTTTAGTAGTACTTTCCAGAGCTTTAAAATGTATAATCCGTAGTCTTGTGCGAATAGTCGATTTGGAGTTCGAACCGAATTCGAAGCGAATACTGGTTTTGGACAAATATTTTCGATTCTAATATCGAATAGTTTTTCCACGCCTTTTACTATCATTGCATAATGCTTAGACGAAAACCCAGCTAAACTTGTGAAGGTTGTTCCACTTGTTCATTTATAAGCTAAGTTTAATCTATCTATATATAGAACTGTGACCTCAGAAGGACTGATGTCTTGGGATGGCAAGTAAACGACGGATTCGACATAAAATGAATCCTATAGAGATGGCCAACTATACCCAATTGAGTTAATTTACGAATCTTGCTATATAAAATATCCTTTCTTTAATCTCGAGTTAAAAGGAATGAATCGTGCATGATGAACGCAGGTTGTAAGGGCGTCTCTGCCTAATATAGTACACTCTTGCATAACAGTTTAATTTTAAAACTTTTACTGCAATGTAGATATACACATTCACAAAGTTTTCATTTATTTTCAAATACAGTCGGCACAGGTGCACCATCCGGCTTTGAATGTAGTATGTTTTACTTCCAAGCACGCAATTACGATATTCATAAGTTTCATAGTGTTTATCGCGCGGAGTTACTCACGTTGAGCGCGCTTCTTACCAAGCACCGGCGCGCTGCGGAAGCAACACCCGCGAAGCTCGCTTCCGCGGGTATTGCTTCTCCGCAGAGCACCGCTGCTTGGTAAGAAGCACACTCAACGGGGCCAACAAAGCAATCAACACTTCAAAAAACGCGAATAGTGCTGAGTTCTTCTCGAAGCGAATATCGAATAGTGTATTATTCCAAACTACTATTCGAAATTTCGAATATTCGCACAACCCTCATAATACGTCATGTTTTCTGTGTATATATCTAAATGTATATATGTATGACATTTTCTGTGTATGTATCCTCTCAATGTGTGTATGGTATGTATCATGTAGTACAAAAATACATTGTTACATAGAACTCTCAATGTATATATCATGTTACTACGAAAAACGTAAATATTTACGCCTGGTTACTTTTTGAATGTCATTGCGTCTTGTTTATTGTGTTCTTGTGCCACTGCTGTTTGTGTTCCTCGGTCTCCCTCCATCATTTGTTTGATTGAAAAATAAACATTATTATTATTGTTATTATAAGTTAACTTAATTAATTTTGGCACAAACGTGTGTTTCATTAACCGTAAAACTTTGGATGGTGTAGAAAGCTGTATCCTTTATTCCGCGGCCTTCGAAGTTGCGTTATTTTTAATTAATTTTGGCAGAAACGTGTGCTTGCGTTAAACATAAAAACTTTGACGGCGTAGAAAGCTGTGTTATTTATTCCGCCGGCCTTCAAAGTTGCGTTATTTTTAATTAATTTTGGCAGAAACGTGTGCTTGCATTAAACGTAAAAACTTTGACGGTGTAGAAAGCTGTATTCCTATCCCGCCGGCCTTCAAAGTTGCTTTAACCCGCAGATGGGAAAAAAGTTCTCTTAACCTCCTCTCGAATGCTATTTTTTTCACGAATACTATGAAGTATCTTGCAAAAGTAAGGTTTGTCTCATTGTGTGGACAGGTCTCGCTACCTTATATAAAAAATTATTTAAAAACAAAAAATAGGCAAGACACCACCATGACCGTCCTTATCTGAACACACCCAAAAGCGTATAAACATTTGAAACTAACGGAGGGAGATTAACATTTTTACGCTGAAGGTATTGTCTACGAATCTGCCACTCTCTATAGTTTTTGTTTACAACTTCGTAAAGTAGGGATGGTTCGACAACATCCGATATATTTATATATGTGCATCCTAAATTCAAACAAAACGATGACATAGGTGTTGTTTGTTGTGTATATATAGCCGGATAGATTTAATTGATCTTAAATTTAGGTTGAAAATCTCGGCAAGAAAACAGTAATATCAGATACTTGATTTTCTGCCCTCAAACAGCCCAACGCCCAACGTACAACACAAGCCGATGGGTTACGATATTTTTTCGCTATACACTAGAGGTCTGTTTTGTAAAAGGTGAGAGGAGTGACTTCTCGGCTGCTGATTGAACATCGCACTACATCCTGCGCGTAACCAACCAATGAGAGATTTTCGGCCTTTCGCGAGTTAACAATCGGGCAAAGGTTAGGTGAGAGCGTTCCTCCAAAACACAAATAGCAAGAAAGGCCTCGCGACCTCTGATAGTACTCTTTCACACCTTTGGTCAATATCAGCTACTACATGTAGGGCAGCATGAATAACTTCATATTTGTTAAGGAAGCGCGAGTTGTCAATTGAATCCATAGTGAAAGAGGTGGCGATCAGAATTTCAGCAAGTGTACAATCTCACTTTCCCGCGTTGCTTGGATCGTAGCAGATTGTAGGTATGACGTCACTGACGCAGCCAAATCACAAGCGCTACAGCTACGCCGCTAGGATACCACTGTATATAAGGACACACGATGAAGGAAGTAAAGTTGTCATCCACCTCGGTACCCAAACACGAGCTACATGATGCCAGAACTGATTCGAACCGCTCGCGCAGGTGCCGTAATGCAATTAAAAAGGTACTAGACAATGGCAACGGCACAGAAGCTGGACGCGCTGCCGTACGGCGTTACTGCAGCCACCCAAGCTTCTGGACATATCCGGAAACGTGTGGCGGAACTGGAAGACGTAGAATTGTGAGTTCCGACTGTTTTCTACGGCAACGTTCCTCAACCGCCAACCAAAAGAAGTCCAGGTGGCGACCCTGTTCATGATCGCAGGGGAAGATGCAAGAAAAACCTTCAGCACGTCCACATTTTCAAGCGAAGACCAGAAGCAGGACGTACATACTATCATCGAGAAGTTCGATAGCTTCTAACGGCCCGCCGCGAACTTGACCTACAACGAGTTTGTATTCGGTACAAGGTTCCAGAAAGAAGGGGAGCCCTTTAACGAATGATTGACGGACATTCGTGTCCTAGCCAACAACTTCGAGTTTGACTTGTTAGAAGAACGCCTACTTCGAGTTTGACTTGTTAGAAGAACGCCTACTTCGATGTAGAATAATTCTAGGCATTCGAGTCAAGAACTTCAGCAGAAGGTAGTTAACTAGAACCCGTCGTACACCAAAACGGGGAAAAGTGCAGAGCCTGAGAGCAAGGAGAGGGAAAATATAAGCGAACACGAAACGAGGGAAAAACACACGAGATGGAAGTCAACTTGGTTCAAGGAAGCAAGTGTTCATGCCAAAAGTGTGGTTACGCTGCGCACAGGAGTAGCGTCTGCCCAGCGGCCGGAAAGAAGAATTAATAAATGCGGAAAACTTAATTACTTCGCTACATTCTGCAAACGATCAGGTACAAATCCAGGATCCCAACAAGGGCCTTCCACAAAAGAAGTGCACGAAGTTATGGACAGCTGTGAAAATACATTTTATCTAGGAACGTTGACCGTTGGTACTGTATGTGTCTCGTGAAGATCTTTGGACAGCTTCACTGAACCTAGAAGGTATGCCCGTTTGCTGTAAAATAGACACCGGAACAAACTGATGTATTCTCTCGAAGGCAACACTATGCCAACTCACGATAAAGCCAACCAGAAAATGTAGAGTCATCCTAAACACAGTCTTCGGCCACTCAGAGAGTGCTTCAGAAAAAGTATGCCTCGACCTGCAATACGAAGGCAAGAAGTGTCAAGTTGGATTCTTCGTTGTGCGCCAAGAGGCGCCAATAGGTCCCAGTTACCCTTAGCGGCAGAGTAGCAGAACACCCAGGAATCATTATCCGCGTTGCAGGTGTGAGCGGTATGGAACTCTACGAGGCGGCTCGTCCCTTTGAAGCCGCTTTCCAGGGACCCGGCCAGCCAAAGAATGTGGTTTACGACATGAAACTACAGCCAGGAGCCAAGGGCGTTGTGAAAGCTGCCAGACGAGCGCCTATGGCGCCTCCAGGAGAAAGACAAGACCAAGCTGGACCGCATTAAAGCTGAGCATGTCGCCATATAGGTAACAAAACCAACCGAATTGCCCAGTCACATGGTTGTTGTCGTAAAAAAAGACAAAGTTAAAATTTGCTTGGACCCATTTGACCTCAGTAGATCACAACCACATGAACATTACCCTATGCCAACGTTAGAGGATGTTTCTCCGCGTCTGCGTGACGCCAAGTTCTTTTCAACCTTAGACGCGTCATCCGGTTTCTAGCAAATAAAGTTGACAGAAGCAAGTTCCCACATCTGTACCATGGCATATACAGTTTTCTGCGCGTGCCGTTCGGGATTTCAACGGCACCCGAAGTTTTCCTAAGAGCAATGCACAGTGTTCTAGAAGGACTGAAGAATTTGGCTGTCGGTATGGACGATATCCTAGTTTGGGGTACTACAAACCAAGAACAAGACGAGAGTCTGAAGAGTCTGCTGCATCGCTGCACGCAGCACGACCGGAAGTTGAATCTAAAAAGTGTCGTTTCTTGCAGGATCATGTGCGATACTTAGGATACATTCTGACGACTCGGGGGTTGAGCCTAGATCCCGGACGGGTCGAGGACATACTCGATGTACGCAAACCTAGAGAACGTAAGGAACTCCAAGTTTTTTATAGCATGACTGACTTTGTGGCCAGGTTTATCCCAAACATGTCAGCACTCTCGGCACCCCGCCGCGAGCTATTAAAAAAAGAGATTGCTCGGGTGGGGTCTGAACGCCAGCAATGCAGTTTTGAAGCCCTGAGGAAATGTCTTATCAAGACACCAGTGCTCGCATATTTCTAACAAGGCAAGCCAATCATGCTATCAGTAGATGCCAACCAAACTGGCATAGGAGCAGCGACTATTCAAAATGAACACCCCATCGCCTACTCATCCCGCTCCCTCACCGCACCACAACAAAAATATGCCTACATAGAAAAAGAGACGCTGACTATTATTCACGGATGCAGCAAGTTTAAGGATTATACCTTGGGGCACTCGTATGTGACCGTTGAATCCAATCATAAGGCACTGGAAGCAATTTTTAGAAAGCGCCTCTGTGTTTGCCCACTGAGCCTACAAAGAATGTGGTTTGCGCTGCAGAGGTACCCTATCGCAGTAAAGTACAAGCCAGGGACAGGACGTTTCCTCGCTGACGCGCTGTCAAGGTTTTCTACGAAGATCATGCTGAAAGATGAAACCGAACAATTTCAAGTTAACGTCGTGTCCACCTTACCGATTTCAGATGCACGACTGGTGGACATCTTTCAGGCGACGGAAAACGACACGGCGCTCAAGCAGCTTCGTGAGGAGGCATCGACTTCTTGGCCGGCTGAGAAACGCGAAGTCCCAGACGAAGTTCGACCGTATTGGAACTACAGAGAAGAAATGCACGTACAAGACAGCCTTGTCTTCAGGATCAACAAAGTGGTGGTCCCAGTGTCAAAGAGAGTGGAAGTTTTTCAAAATATTGCATGCAGCACATTGGGGTGAAGCAAAAATGAAGACGTGCACCAGGGAAGTGATGTATTGGCCGACCATGTCAAGCGAATATCCAGGTTTTCGCGAACTGTGAAGTTTGTAGGAAGCACACGCAAAGCTACCTTTACAGAGCCATGAGCTGCCAAGCGTCCCGTGGCAAATGGTTGGGGTATACCTGTTCTACCACGGCGGCCGTACCTTTCTTGTAATTGTTGATTTTTACTCTTTTTTCTGCCAAATGAAGGAACTTCGACAGTCCACGGCATTTTCAGTGGTCTCCGTTTGTGCAAACGTCTTCGCCACGCATGGATTGCCAACGAAACTGCGCAGGGACAATGGACCCGCCTTCAATAGTCGAGATTTTAAGGACTTCGTGAGTAAATTCCGAGTCACTCACGTGACGTCAAGCCCTTACCACCCCGGCTCCAATGGAGTGGCAGAGCGCGCCGTACAAGAGGCAAAGAAACTGCTGACGAAGTGCGGCTACAACCCACTTGACTTGTGCAGCGCCCTCCTGGAATGGGGCAACAGCCCAAGCGATCAACTGCTGATGTTTCCAGTGCAAAAACTAATGGGTCGTCAGACACGGATGTTACTTACGGTTCTCCAGAGCTGCCTGCAGCCAGCCATCGTAGAGCCCAGCGAGGTGCGACGCCGACTGTGCAGGTGATCCGCAACAAGCAACGAACGTACAACAACAAAACAAGCGCCCTTCCACAACTGCATGAGGGTCAGCAGGTCTCCACATTTGACACTATCGCACACACGTAGTCTCCAGCAGTCGTCATAAGACGAGCAGGGTCTCATCGCTCTTATGTGATTGTGACTGACGACGGGCGCGTGTTAACGCGAACGACAGAGCACCTGCGCGCATCGCCGCCTCAGCCGGAGCCAGTCAACCCCATCCCTAGAGTGCCCGAACTGCCCAGACAACAGAGCACCCCTGTTCTCACAGGAGAAGCCCCCACAAACGAAACCCCAAGCCAGGACCTCAGGAGAAGTTCAAGGCGGCGGCGGAGCAGCAACACATACCCAAGGCTCGAACATTAACCATTGATGCACAGGAAGGAGTTTGATCGTAAAGTTTGCTTTCATAAATTTTTTATTTTATCTTTTTGTTTTAATTTATTTCTTGTACATGTTTTTTAAATTTTTTCCCGATCTGTTAGCAGGTGACGTATAATGCTTTTATTGTTTTATTTCTGTCGGCGAAGGACGGTTCGTAGCAGGCAAACCACGTTCTTCGCTCGCGTAAGCAGACCAACCGTTCACTAACCCTATCTTCGACACCGCTCTCGCCAGCCAGTTTGACTACACCACCGTTGCCGCAATGCATTGAGGGTACTTAAGTCTTTCTGCACGTTCCCGAACCTCGCTGGAGCTCTGCGCGTGAAAAGCACGACACGGCACGAGCCGTCTCAGGCACTGCCGCCTGCCTCTTGTGAACTAAAGTTAGTGCAGCTTCACGCATGCGCCAAACACTATGTGAGCTCATTTTATTAGATGTCGCTGTCGCTCTCGCGGCTACCGGAATCAAGCTGAGTAGAAGTTAGCGTCACTCTCAAACAAAAGGGAGCGGATAGCATGGACTGCATGGTCACGCTGCTGCACGAGCGCTCAAGCGCCCGAGGTTTCGTCGGATACAAGGAGCTTGCGCTTGTAGGCTCCTCGGTGTATCTCTGTTCGAGTAAAACGGGTGGCACTGTTAAATAGAGTTATTATAATGTATGCTAAAAGTTCAACTGGTGCTACTTTCTATGCGACTTCCGGAAGGCAAACTGAACCAGACAGCAACCACTCTACTTTTGAGGTGCTCTTGTGCATTCCTAGGCGAAAACGCGTGTGCATTTTATCTCTTTGACGTAAAATAACATAGATAAGTTTTGTTATTTGAGTAATACCTAATAACATGTACCCTTATTAACACTGTAAGAGTGTAATTGTTTTAGTTATAAGAGTTTTATTCTAAAAATGAGCGATGTTTAAGTTCGCTAGATTTCAGGCCAAAACCTCTGTTCCATGGCAGGTATGTAAAAACGAGCGACAATTCTAACCAAAATTACAATCGAAAAAAGTCGAGAGTGTTCAAGGTCCACCAGCATTTCGGTGGTGCTTATATATATTGCAAATATGGCCGTCCTGTCAATATATAAAACTGACTCCGTCGCGCATCTTTACAAGGGGTTAAATATCATTCCAGACGTAAAGAATAAAGTATGTGGGCTATGAAAGGTGTGTCTATGTATTATTTCCTATGTCGGGCAGCATTGATCAGGCACCTGTTCTCTGGCTTTTCCTATTTTCACAGATTCCTAGCGTGCGGGTGATGTTTTGAACGCATAACGAGCATCTTTCTCACATGTTCATGAGCAGAAGGAATAACGATTTACTTATTTATTGCAAATTCGAGTATATTATGTGACTTTCAATTTATTTCGATCATATAAATGCACAAGGAGTTACTGCTCCAGTTTTGCTGCGTATTTCTTGCCGCCTCTCATGGTTTTCCGCATGTCCTTTTTTTGTTTGGCTCGTGTATCCCCATGTTGGAAAGCGCCGACCCTACCGAAAAATCCAGTATAACTTTTCGCTATCCGGATTATGGAACCGGAAATCTATCTGGATTCTATCTGGACTCTATCTGGATTTTAGGTTTTCAGAAATTATTCCTTTGTCTGCAATCTGGATTTCGGGTTTCCAGAAACAAATTTTCGGTTCCATAATCCGGATAGTGAAAAGTTATACTGGATTTTGTGGTAGGGCAACGCCGTGTTCACGCTAACGGTGTCCTACAGTGCACATAAATACATATACGAGGCGGTTTTAGCACTGTTTTTCACGCCACGAATTCAGCATAAAAACGCCGTAACTTACCAAATATTTCGTCTGTGTGACTGAGAAATGTTCCGATCTACCTGGTACGTAGGAATCATTTATGACATTTGCTCTTATAAGAAGCGCAGGGAGAAAATGCAGTCACTTTTACCGCAAAAAAAATGCATTACCGGAAGAAACACTTCGACTGGTGGCTCTATGCGTCAATTTGCCTCAGCACACTATCGCAAGTTCAACCTCTAGCGTACATTGTAATAACTCTATGCATTGTTATACTTCAGCCTAGTGTTACAGAATAAAAACGCAGCCATTGGATTGCCAAAAAAAAAAAACACGGTTTTATATAAGGCTCGTTAAATTTAGGCGCTAGAGAAAATTAGTCGCCTGCGTAACCTATTTGGAACTCTCTTTGTTTACGCTGTGTCCACTGTAAAGCACTGCGAAACAGCCCAAGTACGCACCTGATCTCATAAAACCACCGTCTCTTTCCGCACAAGAAAGTCCGTTTGCTATGGTCACCGACTGTCAATACACGCAAACTCGAATGCCGTTTCAGTTACAGCCGCACTACTTTCCCAATGCCACTTGCTACCGATGCGACAACGGTAGTTGGGTTCCAATCTAGAGTTCCAAACAGTATGCACAACGCGCGGTCAGTCCTCGCTTCGGTCGACGAAAAGTTATTGGAGAGTTTTCGAAGATAGTATTTTCAGGCCACGCTATTTCGCAGCGGGAGCTCGCGCTACCACTTCGATGCGTGCTCTGAAGCGCGCGCCGTTATCGGTAGCGGTTCTTTGAAAACCGATCTACTAAAACTCCCGGTTATAATCTCAGGGCCAAGCATGCACCAAGCGTCGTTAGAACCACCAAGAGATCGCTAAACGACCCCTACTGAAAAAACCATCTGGCGCCTATATGAAAGTAAACGGGTTCAAACCGTTAACAGTTTAGCCGGTCACCAGTTTCTCAAAAGGGTCGCCCGTATGGCTCAAAGGGGTCCCCCATATGAGCCATAACGGTCACCTATTTGGGCAAACAGGTCACTTCTTTGGCAAAAGGGTCACTCTTTTGGGCAAAGTTATGTTGAATTAACAGCGAAAATACGACAAGGAAGGATAGACAAAGTAGACAGGATAAAGCGCTGAACTAACAACTGACGTTTGAATGAAAAGGAGAAAGAGGAAAAAGAACCCAAGAATGCTTTTAAAACATGCAAAATGAAAACCCGCGCAAAAACATATGCTATAGCTAGGTTGCCTGAAAATGAATTGCTAAGAATACTACGGTTTAAGCTGCACGCTTAAATGACTTTTGAAAACGATTGAGTCCTGAGATGACGTGCATAGAAACTCTGGTAAAAAAAGAAAGAGGAAGTTTGCGTTTAAAATATTCACAGATGCTAAGGATCGTTAAATATCGCGACTTAAAAAATAAAGTTCTTTTGGTGACAAGGCCACGGACGGCGCGCTTACGCAGGCATCCCCACTGGACAGAATAACCTGTGCCTCGTAGAGCTCGCGAGTTCGTCGTTCCCCGAAACGTTGCAGGATTTTTGATTTCCTGAACAAGGCGGAGCACTGGCAGTCCCTGACATGTATGCGCAAAGTGGCCTGCTGGCGACGACTTTAGTGAAGCGGCATGTTCTCTTAGACGATCGTTGACACACCTTCCTGTCTGACCCACATACACTTTCCCACAGGTAAACGGTATTTCGTATACGACTGCACATTGGCATTCGAAGTATCTTTGCTGATGTTGAACTCCGCACACACCCCGTTGCTGCTGCTTGTTGTTAATTTTTGGACACAACTTCTTTAGTTTGTCCGGTGCAGACAACTACGACTTTGGCGTTAAACTTCGATGCAAACCTCTTAAGGTTGAGGAAATCGGTGAATGTATGGAAGCACAGCCGGTCGGATATTTCTGTCCCTTTGTATCCTCTGTCGTCCGCGTGAGGTGATAATGGACTCGGCGACGTCATACAAGATTGAACTTGGATAGCCTGAATCTTGAAGACGCTGAATATTTTAAACGCAAACTTCCTCTTTCTTTTTTTACCAGAGTTTCTATCAGTTTCTATGCACGTCGTCCCAGGACTCAATCGTTTTCAAAAAGTCATTTATGCGTGCAGCTTAAACCGTAGTATTCTTAGCAATTCATTTTCAGGCAACTCAAGCTATAGCATATGTTTTTTGCGGGTTTTCATTTTGCATGTTTTAAAAGCATTCTTGGGTTCTTTCTCCTCTTTCTCCTTTTCGTTAAACGTCAGTTGTTAGTTCAGCAATCTATCCTGTCTCCCTTGTCTATCCTTCCTTGTCGTATTTTCGCTGTTAATTCAACATAATGATCAACCAACTAGCCCACCAGATGATCGTTGGGCAAAGTTGTTGCACTTTGCTCAAACCGGTGACCATGTTGCACAGACTGGTGACCGGTGACCCGCAAGCTGTACCGGTTTAATCAAATGGCTATTCAGAGCCTGTTTAATACTGAACGTACAGATCGGGGGCATGGGCACGCCAGTTTCAGCAGTAGCAGCCTGTTTCAGGAAAGCCGAGAGCGCCGGTTCATCGATTTACAGTCGTCC
Source organism: Ixodes ricinus (assembly GCA_037355805.1). Classification (NCBI taxonomy): domain Eukaryota; kingdom Metazoa; phylum Arthropoda; class Arachnida; order Ixodida; family Ixodidae; genus Ixodes; species Ixodes ricinus. The sequence goes on from JAZHYW010002687.1 coordinate 29,536, forward strand.
GCGCAATGCAAGTAATTATATTTTGATTGCGCTGATGTTCGCTTATACTGCAACAACAATAAGTCATCTTTTTTACGTAAACATGCGACGTTGCCGAGCCGATATTTTGGACATAACTTTAAAGCTTTGGCGTTCTTTGTTGCCTCAATTTAATTATTCAGCTCGAATCTCTTTCGCAGAGGACGCACCGCGTGGAAGAATATACTTTTATACTCTGTTTCACCTTATGATGTACCGCAGGAAAGGCTACAAGCGCGAGCTCCTTGCTCTGAGGCACATCTCGGCGGCACAAGCTCACGTGACTTAAGAGAGGCTTCCAACGCTATGACCTCGCGCTTCTAGCCTTCGTTGCGGTACAACATAAGGTGAAACGAAGTATGGACTCCGTTTCGCCTCAATTCAAGACTCAGCGAAGGTAACGCGCGAACACCGAGCATTGCGACAGCAGGCCCGCTGTTGCAACAGTGAAATTACGAGCTCGCGCTGAGTGCTTTTTTCGCTCGGGCGCAAGCCGAACTTCTGGCCGGCGCGCGCCATTTCCAGCGTTCAAGCGTGCTGAAAAAATTCACCTGCTTTCCGAGGCTGCGAACGCGGCGCGGTCAGCCGTACAGCGGTTAATGCATCCTCTTCCCTAATATTGACTGCAAAAAAAAAAAAAAAACTAACAACGAGTTTTTTTTTTAAATTGAAAAGGGGGGGGGTGTTTTGGTGCCGTGCGCCTTGACATCGCCCCCTCCCTCCTTTCTTGTTACCTCTGTCACGTGACCCGCAGCAGCGCGCGAGCTACACGCTGATAAGCATCGAGATCCGGAAGGGCGCGCCTGGCAGCCGCGTTTTTCTCTGTCTGCTTGTTGTCAGTTGCAGTTCGAGCTTCGCTCGTCCTGCCGGCTTCGGTCTGTCGCCTAACCCTGCGGTCTTATTAGGATGTCTCTCAACAACGTATTGGATGTGCGCCAAAGCTACGAGTGTTCGAAAAGTCCTACACGTATATCGGCAACAAGCAATTCTTCAAAGAAGTCAGGAATTCTGGCAGTTTGGTTGGGTTCGGCTAATGACAGCTTGGGTGCCGCATCGTGTTGAAACTTAAAGGAGCCTTCCTTCTCGTTTTGGTGTTTGTGTGGTGGTCCTGCTTTGACCGTGTCGACATATATTTTGGATTATATCTTTCAAGTCCGCTATTATTTATTATGGTAAGTGAACTGCAACATATTTGTTGGCAACGATTGACCGTTCTTCTACGCGTACTTTTCCAGAATATGTATAGAATTATGCAGCGTCTAATCTCGAGGCAGCCGGGAGAATAATTTCCCCAAAGTCTGTCATTATAGCCTGAAATTACCTCAGGCTGTATAAAAGCTTATAGTGCCTCTTCACATTTCACAGATCGCTCGCACGTTCGTACTTGTCTACGGAATAAGTTGTAATAAACTTCTGGGCGAATTGAAAACGATCTGTTGTGTCTGTTTTCCTGCCCAATTCCAAGAACTTGCGCGAGCACGATTTGTTCTACGTGTTTCCTCCATGTTAGAAATAGGTCTATGAGTTTCGGGACGTCTTAAATAAGTTTAAGATAACCAACCTTCCAGACGACACCCATTTAGGGCTAGCGAATAATTTGCCTATCTGTATGGCGCGTTCAAATCTGTGTTCACGTGCCTGGTCAAACGGGCACCCGTATCAAACGGGTTTCGTTTCAAACGGGTACCTGTATCACATAATCACGTTTGATCCAAAGGGATCCACAGGTTTGCCACCCATTTGATTCAAACGGGTCGACCAGTTCCCCACCTGTTTGAATTTCAACTGTTTTTTTTTTCAATGGGGACCGCTTCACTGTCTCGTCGTCGACCACAAGAACGGCTCATCTGAACTTGGCTAGTTCTTGGCTACCGGGACCGCAATATGCGAGTTTGGTTCCTACAACCGGAAACACAATTACACCTCGCAGGGGTCACCACACAAGGTCGGAAGTACCACCACGTCGTCTCGACGCTTTCGCCAGCTGCCGTCAACGAAGTCTACAACGTTCTGGGAAATCCATTTCCAGCAACACCTGTATGACCAACTGAAGACTGCTCTGCTCCAGCGCACCGATGTTTTAGAACGCTCCCGCCTGCCGCAGCTTCTTTCGGCGGAATACCTTTGCGACCGGCGTCCAAGCCAGTTGCTGCGACGCATGACCCAGCTTCTTGGAGAGCGCGCCAACAATCTGAATGATGTACTCCTTCACGAGCCGTTCTTGCAAAGGCTTCTTTTTAATGTTCAGATGGTTTTGGCAACAGCAACGACGTTGGACCTCACCGCACTTGCCAGGCTGGCCGACGCATTGATGGAGGTGACCACTCGATCCGTCGCGTGTGTTACCATGGCTCCACAGAAACCGAGAGCCCTGGACTTTGGATCGGCCACCAACAGCCAGTCTCCCCAGGCCAATATCGAGCAGCTTTAACAACGTTTGGAAAAGATCGTTGTCGCACACTCAAAGAAAACCGGTATATTCTTACGCCCCTTGTCCCATATACGGCACCCCAAAACTTCAGTTCGACGTAGAGGCGACTGACGTCGAACAGACGGCCCCACCTTTTACGAGTGGTTTGAGAAAAGTGATATATACCTCATAAAACAACTAAAGTATGTATAAAAACCACAAAAAAATTGAGGTTTTGCAGTAGGGCCATAAAAACCCCGATTACTTTTTTTGTAGTCAGTAACACGTACATTTGCTATTTCATTAAGATGTACCACTTGGCTATCAAGCCGCTCGAGAAATTTGGTACCGTCGGTTCGACGTCAGCGCTGTACGTCGAACTGAAGTTTCGGGGTGTCGTATATGGTGCAAAACGTGTAAGAATACACACTTTTTTCTGAGAGTGCAGTTACACAATGCCGCGCCCCCACCCTCATCAGTCACGCCGCAGACGTCCGGCGTCTTGTCGGACACGCGCCGAAAGCACGCGATCACCGAGCCCTTCAAGAGTCTGCTACTACCACCGCCGCTGCGGAGCCAACGCCCGTCATTGCCTCCGCCCCTGTTCGTGGCAGGGAAACAGGCCGGTCAACCTATAGAGGCGACGAGTGCTCAGGGCCTTGACCAAAGTGGCATGTTCTACGTGAGTTACCGAGTCACCAAGAACCGGTACCTTGTCGACACCGGAGCCGAGACCAGCGCAGTTCCAGCAACGCGTACCGACCGTTCATTAACACTGATCCATTTTCTGCACGCAGTACCCAACGGCGCCATCCCTGTCTACCAAAAAAGGGCAATCACCCTTAACCTCGTCTTCCCGTGGGTTCTCCGGTGTATTTCCCTAGTGGCCGATGTCAGTCAAGGAATTCTCGGCGCGGACTTTCTCAACCACTACAAGCTCATCGGGGGTGTTAGAAGCAGGCGACTGATAGACTCTACCAGGCAATTTTCCATCCATGGGCTCACAAGGACGACGATGCAGTCTACACCTCTGCCTGCACGATCACGGAAAAATGTTCAAGACCCTCGCTGAGTAATTTTCCGAGCCTTTCTCTCTCACCTGATTGAACGAAACCAGTCTCGCGCAACTTACAATACCATATCCTGATGACAAGACCATCTGTTTACTGTTGTCCTTGCCGTCTTGCCCCAGAGAAACTCTGCGATGCTCGCAAAGAGTTTGAGGACATATTATAGTCAGTTGCAGGTTAAGAAAACTTTTCGAGAGAAAGAAAGGCTGGGGAGGAGGAAGCTAACGGAATGCTGGAGAGGAAAGAAAACAAAACCACGACTCTCTCCACCGTTCCGTCTGCTTCCTCCTCCAGAGTCATCTTTCTCTCGAAAACTTTTCTTAACCTGTAACTGACCATAGACCTCGGCATCCTCCTACACTCGCCTAGCAGCTGGGCATCTCCATTGCACATGGTGTCGAAGTAAAATGAAAACTGGTGGCCATGTGGCAATTATTATGCCCTTAATAAAAACACTGTACCGGACAGCTACACTCTACCCAACATCCAGTATTTCACGATGAACCTAGAAGGCACGAAGATCTTCTCAAAGATTGATCTGACACGGGTATACCACCGAATTTCCGTGGCCGAAGAAGACAACCCGAAAACAGCGATCGCAACACCGTTTGGACTTTTTGAATTTCTCCGCATAAACTTCGGCCCCAGAAATACGGCTCAGTCATTCCAACAGTTCATCGACGCTGTAATGCGAGGGTTACCTTTCGTCTTCGCATACGTAGACGATTTGCTCCAGCAAGTCACATGGAGATCACACGACCCGTTTAGACCTCCTCTTCGAACGACTGCGCAGCCACGGCACGGCTTCGAACGACTGCGCAGCCACGGCAGCCACGCGAAAAATGTGTTCGGGGTTCCGGAATTGGAATTTCTTGGTCATTGTCTTGACGTCTCGTGCATTCATCCATTGCCTTCAAAGCCACTAGCCATCAAAGATTTTCCGAGACCGACTTCAAACACCAAGCTTAGACAGTTTCTCGGTTTGGTGAATTTTTACCGAGGCTTCGTTCTGAACTTCGCAGAACTGCTCGAGCATCTCGAGATATTCCTAGCAAAACAAGAACGACAAACGTTGTTCCTTCATTGGAACGAAGATGCTGAACGCGCTTTCGGAGAGATGAAGAACTCACTTGCAAAAGAAGCAATGCTACTACATCCAAAGCATGACGCCCCAACATCGTTGATGACTGACGCATCTGGCACAGCCGTAGGAATGGTGCTACAACAATAATGTCGACGCAGAGTGGCGGCCGATTGGTTTCTTTTCTAAGAAACACGAGCAACCGCAAACACCCGACATGCGTTTTCGGACGTGAGCTATTGGCTGCCTACTTGGCTGTACGACAGTCTCGGCATTTCTTAGAGAGACGGCCATTTACCCTATGGACTGAGCAAAAGCCTCTAACTTACGCCATCTGCAATTCCAGGTCTCATTACACACCAGGCGAGATTGGCCAGCTAGCCTTCCTAGCCGAATTCACAACAGAGATGCGTCACGTTAAAGAAGTTGACGACGTCCCCGGTGACGTTCTCAGCCGGATTGACAACGTCAACACTCGACCTTCTTCTACTGTAAACTTTGAAATTTTTGGCCCGTCTACAGACCTCATAGCAAGAATAGCATGGCCTTTGCAATTCATTCACGTCACTGCTACGGCGAGATATAAGCTTTCCAGAAGGCACCATCGTGGTTTGCGACCTGTCAACGGGAACACCCAGGCCTTTTGCACCACGTGAGCGGCGACGGCAGTTTTTCGAAGCATTTCCCCGTTAAATTTATCGGAAAAATTAATGTCACGTCGCAAGATGTCACGGGACCTATACTTAAATGCAGATTGCCCGCTAGATTTAGCAGAAAATTAAGCATCCCGCGACCCAAACAAAAATTCATTTTAACCGCTAGCGAAAAAATTGACACCTGACCGGCCGCAGCTTGTCATTCCCCAAACACTGTGGACCTGGGGTCAGAGTATCGATAAACGTTTGTGATTTAAGAACGTTTCACCTACCTAACGCAATGGCCTAGCAATTTGCCATGAATGTTTTTCGTGTCTGTTGTGATGCACCACCAGGAAGGCATGTTGCTGTTGGTGGGCTTCAATAAATAAACACATCTTTACATAAGCGTCCCGAGGCGATATGTCAGAAACCAAGCCATATTTTTATGGCAGATGAAAATTAGCTCAAAAAGAAAGTTGACGAAATGCTTCAAAGACCATCATATCAAAGTCTCATAGTCACTGGTCATGACCTGTTGTTTCGGTTAAAAGACGGACGGATTCCGAAAAGCTCTGGTAATGGTAAAGAGGTGATGCTCGGCAGTATGTTGCTCCATGCATCACTTGCCGAATGCGCAAAACACTACCGAATCTAAGAAAACCGCAAGTCATACAAAACCTTCCACCAGTAGTCTATTCGAAGTAATAGGAGGAGAACATGTGGGGAATTCCCGAAATTAGAAACTTGAAGGAGACATATCATTTTGGCCAAAGTCTACTCGAGAAAGTGGGTTGAAGTCAAAGCAGTTCCCGAGGTGTCAGCGGCACAACTTGACAGTTTTGTAAACCATCTCGTACTACGTTATGCAGTACCCAGATGATTCCTGACCGGAAGATAATTCATGTCGCACGATTTGAAGAAGGCTCATATAAGGCAAAGAGAGGAAGAGCTCGAAAGGCTATCCTTTAAAATCAGGCGCATCTCGCCGGAAAACTGCGAGAAAAAAAAGTATCGCAAGTTGCCTTGCAATTTCGTTGCTACGCGACACGTTCTTGATTTAGCACTAGTGGTGCTGAACCAGTAGAGCTAAATAAAGCGGTAATTTGAGTTAGTAGCGTTAGTGGTGAGTTAGTGTTAAAATTAAAGTTAGTTAGGGTTAGAGATAGTTAGAGCTAGAGTTAGTTAGAGTTAGATAGAGCTAGATATAGACTTATTTAGAGTTAGTAGAATTAGTAGAGTTAGCGGCGACAACTACACTAACTTGCGGTTACGCTTTTCATGGCTCCGCCTTACCTGAAAACCCAGCCTAAAAATGTTTCACTTTAGAAAGGACAACCTCTGGGATGTTGTTTAAGTCAGGGTATCTGTGCTCCCTCGAAGTCATCTGAGATGTACACGGTGAACAGGGCAAATACTTTAAAGCTATTGCGTACCCTTCAAAATAAGCAAGCGGCTGGGACCTGACACATATCGCCTCCAGTAAATACCAAGTTATACCTAAATGAGTAAAACACTGGACTCTCCCCGCTCATGTCGGCAACCGCAAACTCTATCTGTCATGCGGCGACTGCATCGCTGCTTTTCGGGACGGACATACTTTCAGGGAGGAACAGCGGAAACAAAGAGAGGACACTGAGTTAGAAGAAGAAGAAAAAAAATGTTCTACCATTTAACAAGGACTTCCCCAACAATACGTCGATATTGAAAAAGGAAACCTTTCGGTGGACATCCACCTGGTTATAAATGACAATGAATGAAAGGAAAACTCTAACCAAACAAACATTGATATGGTGACCGACGCTTCAAGGCCAGTTCGTCCCCTTAATCACGGTGACTGTTCTTGTCCTTGTCGACGACAAGACGACGACAGGGACAAGAACAGTTACCCGTGATCAAGGGCCGAACTGGCCTTGAAACGTCGGCTCCGTATCAATATTTTTTTTGGTTACAGTTTTTTTTTATTTATATTGAAAAAGTACACTCGGGAATTGGAAGATACGAGGGTGTTGTAATTCGACCCGGGCATTAAACAATAAGCGGGAAAAGCACTATATTTAGGCCTATATTTACCTGCATGCATGGTCCTGTTCAAGTCTTGAATGTAGTGGAAATGTTTCATGGCAGACGCAGGCGCATTGTACCCAAACTCGGGGTCACCACCGTTGACGGCCTGGTGTGGCATGTACAAGAATAAGGGCTGGAAAATAAAGTAGAAAATATGTCCAATTCGCTTAAATACGAGTGTTTAAAGTTGCAAAAAGTTTATTACACTCCCAGTATTAAAATGTTTTAAACCAGCTAAGTTTGTGTTTTTTGAGCAGTTAAAAAAAAATCTAAAGCGGTTCTCTATTTGCAGGTGGTCTTCATTTTGTCCTCCAGGATCATGAATATAAATATGATATTTTAGATTGATCCTCCGAACATCCACAACAGCGCTTTCAAAGCAGTGCTGAAGCTGCTTCTCCCCAGCGCGTTCTGTGGGCGGAGACAATCGTAAAAAGCGAAAGAATACAGCCAACCTGGTGAGGAAGATTCATAATCTGACGTACGTATTATACAAGTATCTCTACATTTTCGCGCCTTTCACAAGCCTTTTCCGAGCAGTCAAATGCTGCACGCGTTTCCACAAAATTAAGTTGAGGAAATGACAGTCGCAAGGCAGTTGATACTTCTGGTGATGACGTCACACCTAGTGGGTTTCGTTTTGTTGTTCACGCTTTTATTGATACGTTCGAGTCATATGCTTGTGATCTTCAAACACACAAAAGAAAAATATAGTAAAATTCAACTCTAAACGTTTTTTTAAGAACCTCTCCAGCCTTTTTTTAACGAGGAGTAACTGCATTCGGATCACCGTGTGTAGAAATCGCGCGATAAAACGCGACTTACCTTGTTTTTATCGTGATCCTTGATCAGGGAAATCGCTCTCTTCGTATATAGCCTTGTTGCATAAACGCCTCCTTTGTTACGAACAGGCGTTGTGTCATCCCAAAAGTCTAGCCCAACGAAGCTTTCGTTCTTATATTCCTGAAACACAAATGTTTAAAGCAGCTGGTAAAGTTAACAAACCAAGCTATAAACGTGCTAAGCCAAAGATTTGAAAGTGAACATTTGACTGAGGTGTTTCAGACTGGGGCAAGACGAAACTCTCTTTTGCACCAGCCAGAAAGAGGGAGTACGTTTTTCTGGCTAGAGAAGGGATCCAAATTGCCCACAAGCCAACATTAACACTTAGACTGGCTTATGCCACAACCTAAAGATGGCCCCCTAAAGCGAGAACTCAAGGAGTTCTGACCAAGGACTTTCGGGAAAGGATCCGCCAGCACCAAAACGACGTTCAAAATTTCAATCACGAGCTCAGCGGGGTCGCTGGAAGTTCCGCCATCAAGGGCCACCGCGCCGCGCCAACTTCAAAAACACCCGCATCCTCAGCATTGAGAATAGCCACTACAAAGAATCTTAGAATTATGGAGCATTCAAATTACGCCAGAAAACATCAATTGGTCCCTCGGCGCTTTATCATCCACCTAAATCAACGGCCATCTTCATAATCACCCATGAAGAATGGGCCCTGTAGACCTCGAAATATCGGGTCCCTCACGAGGGCTAGGTTGGACGTTCCCCTTTTAATAGGCTCATGATGCGTCTTCTTAAAGAGAAGCTGTCAGGCGTCTTATATTTAAGGAATTTCATACGTTTTCACTTTATTTTAATAATCTTTTGTTTTCGCATTTTTTGTGTGTGAAATTCGGATGTTATTTTTTGTTGTTAATTTGTCAGCAATTTTGTGTTTAGTAATTGTTATTTTAATAGTCTTATACCTTATTTTATATTAGGCATTAACCGAGCTTACTTCAACTCCTTTTACACCTTTCAATGTCCGCGTTGATCGGAGACTAATTTTTATAACGCATTACCAATTCATTCAACTTAAAGAAGTAAAAACATCAATGTTTTGGGTTTCCTCTAACCCTAGAGTTTCAGTATGGTATCATCATTAGTTATCAAATCTAATTATAATAGTGCTGTAGAAAATTACTTATTGCGTCATTTTTACTAAGGAACCTCGGTTTTGATTGCTGAAAGCCGGGATTTCGGGATGACGTCGCGGAGCAGGAAGCGCAACTATATAACAATGACTGTGGTTCGTGTGATTCTAAGAACCTGGACTTCGAGGCGGCTCGTCGTCTGCTTGCATCCGAGCACTTGAAGATCACTGCCACCTCGTCACAGTCTTTTGGGCCCATGTAAACGTCGCCGTAGTTTCTTTAAAGCGAAAGCACGTCAGGGTTAATTTTAGAGTGACATGGCAATCAAATACTCTACAAATCAATAGATCTTACTTCGCGAAAATCCTATGACCTTGTGGCCGAGAGCTCTTTTGAAGTTGAAAAGTCTGGTTGCGCACAACCTCGGGATTTTCCTCTTTGAACAGGGTGGAGTGACTGGCACTGTAGGTTTCCTACCTAAGCAAATCAGCATACCAGAATGTATTATGAAAGTAAAGTAGATATAGTAACCCTGGAGGTCTGTCTTTCAGTATTTATGGGGCGTACCTTGTCCAACAGATGAAAGAGGGTATGTGCGATATGTTGAAAATGGTGATAATGCAATTAAAGCAAAGGTGCATGCGAGCAGGACGAGAGTGACGTTATTATCACTGGAGAAGGGGAACAAGAAAAACAAAGGACGTACACAAATCTTCAAACACAGCTAATGATTGCTGCGCGACCGAAAAAATCCGCCTGATTCTGGTAACGAACCACAGACCTCTCCATTTCCACTAGAGCGCTCTACCAACTGAGCTAACCAGGAGTTAGACGTCAGTAGAGCAAACAGGTTTTATCAACTGCCACCAGTCTAACACCAACAAAGATGAACGACCTGCATTTTAAGGTTATGATGTTAATAAAATTAATGCAAATGTGCAAGCGAGCTGGACAAGAGTGTAGATAATAATCCCTATAGAGGGGGAATAATGGGGGCAAAGAACAAACACAAATCTCCAAATACAGCTAGGAGACAGGTGTGGTTCGGTCACGCACCAGTCGCCTAGCTGTGTTTGGAGATTTGTGTTTGCTTTTTTCCCCCTTGTTCCCCTTTCACAGGGATTATTATCGACATGTTTAAACTGGCTTTTTTTTAGTCGAGCGGTACGATGGCGCAATAAGTGTTAAATGCCCGAAGTAGTAATCATAATATTATAACTGTAGAGCCGTTTTGCAAGGTTTTTATTAGTGGTGCGGCTGCTAACTGCGAATTTCTCAACATTTGATGCTGTTATTTTTTTTTTGCTCTACAAGCGCACGTTGGCATTAGATTCTGAAGCAAATATAAATACTGATGTGTTTTACCCCGACGAGGGCGTTTTCGAATCACGGCGCACTTTCAGGGACGGTCGGAAACAATATCGCTCGACAGAGATCCTCTCGAAGACCCGGAACCAAGGCTTTCGAACATCTTCCGAAGCTACCAACGTAAATGGGTCTTCGTATTCCTCGTCTTTTAACGACAAGCGAAGCTGCTGCTGCGACGACATAAACCTCCGGGACAGTGACAGAGGCTGCTCGACCGTATCTTGATCGAAGCCAACTGCCGCCACCAATCGCACCAGGATCCCGTTGGTGGCGCAATATCGTCACATCACCGTGGTTATATAATAGGGACCAGCATACTCGCGAGTCAGACACACAATGGGACTGACAAACGCTACCATCACCTAATCATGGGTCAATAAACATCGTCAACGAATAACCGAAACCCGGTCTGTCCGTCCCGTAGCCACAACCATTTGAGAAAAAAGGCTTCAAAGCCTAGACATGATTCCGTGTGCTGTCTTTTGCGACACTGACCCTCTGATCCCGGTAAGTAACCAGAGGGGTGTCGTCTGGGCTTGCCCTTCGCCCCCCCCCCCGCAAAATAAAATTCAATTGGGTAATCACTCCCTAAAATAGAATAGGGAAAGAAATTGAACATGAGCAGTACACTCCACTGGGCTAATCTTTGTCCTTCGCCACGGTGCCAAACGGTAGCGCCCGGAGGAGTACAGCGTGCACTCTATGGCGTAGCGAAACACATACAAGTCAAAAGTTCGAAATTCCCGTCTCCCCCACAACAAGCTTTGTATTTGTTATAGGACCCCCATAGGCCTTGTTTGTAAATGCCGCCGTGCAGTCCTATCCGTGGTGCGAGATGTGCATGTGTGTTTGAAGGTCGTCAACGTGAGCATTTCCGACCTTTGAGACGGGTCGAGTGGCTAACCCTGTATCTCCTCTTTCCCCAAAGTCTCTCCTTTTATCCCTCTGGTGAGACAAGTGTTAGTTTAAAAAAAAATAGACTCTCCTTGAAATTCCGCAAACTTACAAAGTGAGTGGTGCGACAATCTTGTCTACAAGATGTTCCGCGACGAAAGGCAAAACGTTGCGACAAGATGGTCATGAGCGAAGACGGAGCTAGCAACGGCTTGAGAGCCAGCAAGCGACAAGTATCAACACTGAAGTAGACAGGCTTCTTTTCTAAAGTGCCAAAGGTATGCTTTAAATAATCCGGAATTTGCTTGTTTTCGGTTGTAATGATTTGATACCTGGTTTATCTGTTGTCAAGGGAGATACTGGGAATTCGTGAATAAATAAGCAATTTAAACAGCTAACACGTTCATTTGTAGAAAAGGTAATTACAATGAGACATACTGGATGATCTCACTCGGTATCATACATTTAACAGGAACACTTCAATCATGAGAATTTGACCCCAATATACCTAAATACACAGCATATAATTTACACTGGTACTGGCAAAGAACACCTTGAGTGCGAAAATTTATTTTGCCCCTCCCCCGCTCCTCGAAAACAAATCCTGGCTATGTGCCTGCTCTGAGCTATAGATGTGTGGCTGCCCATCATTTTCAGATATGTTACGCATCTAGTTCGGCTGTGCTCACCGAGTAGATTTCGTGCCTGTAATAGTCTTCACCATTGTTGTAGAAGCCGTAGAAGGAATCGAATCCCCTGTACGTTGGCGTGTAACTTTTCTTGTAATATCCTAGATGCCACTGCAAACAAGATAAACATTACAGATTTCTTCTGTTGCCATTCCTGCAACGATTCAGAAAGACGCAAAACACAAAAAGATAAGTATAGTTACTTTTCCAATTATGTGACTTATGTAGCCGAGCTCACTCAGGTGCTGAGGCATGATGGTGAAGTTGGGCGACAAGCCCCATGGTTCCGCCTCGTGATGAATACCCTGCTGCAGACCTGTGTACGGTGAGATCGTTGGTTATGGTTCACGGAATTTTGTGGATGAATCAGCAGTCGGCAAACTTGCGTGGGACATCAACACAAATTAGTTCATGTAATTGAGATGCTAGACATGAATATAACCAGAGAAACAGAAGACAAAAAATGAAAGCCGTTTACAACTCCCTGTAACGCTGAATCAGAGCGCAGCTCTTGAGGAGGACGGGAAGGCACGGGGGGGGGGGGGTTACGTGACCTCGGGGGGGGGGGGTGTCACGTGACCTCGGGGGAGAGGAAATTTTCCGCTAAATTTAGCGGGGAATATTTTCCGTTAGATTTAGTGTAAAAATTGCTCCGCTAAATTTACCGGGGAAAGTTTTCCGCTAAATTTAGCGGGGAAAATGTTTCGATAGATTTAGCGGGGTAAATTTTCCGCTAAATTTATCAGTGAATATTTTCCGCTAAATTTAGCGGGGAAAAGTTTCCGCTAAATTTAGTGGGAAAAATTTTCCGCTAAGTTTAGCGGGAAAATTTTTCGCTAAATTTAGCGGGGAAAATTTTCCACTAAATTTAGCGGGGAAATTTACTCATCATGCATCGCGTGGTTACGCCGACGGTGATGGCGACGCCGATGGCGACGGCGACGCCGACGGCGACGTCGACGGCGACGCCGACGCCGCTCAAGTCGGAAACGGGCGCCTAAGAGCTGCGCTCTAAAAGGTAATTCCTCAGATCTACGCCTAAAGGGAAACCCCACCTTTGGTTAGTGTCACTCTAAACCAACACATGGCGATAGGATCGCCTTCCAGACCTTTACATCAATGCAACATTTCATGCGTCGTGGCCCCAGCAGGGGCACCTGTGAAAGCAGGGGTTTGGTGAGTGGCGTCACTACAAACCCCGAGCCATGTGGGTTTGCCCACCCACGCCTGACTGTGCGTGGCTTAACCATGTCCGGGGAAAAGGGGATCCTGGGGGTTGAGCTGAGCCCGGGGTACGTTTGGACCCTTCGAGGCCCTCCGGGCGAGGCAATATACCGCTTCGGCCCCTGCTTCTCGTAGAGGGGTGTCCTGGCTTGGCCCGACCAGAATGATTCAGTCAGTCGCCTCTTCTACCCCCTTCTTCCTTCTTTCACTTTTCCTTCCACCTCTTTTTCTTTTCTCCTACACTATCTTCCTTCCTTTTTCACCTCCTTAGGCGGCAAGGGACAACCTTGAGGGGATAAAGGACCTGTCCCTGCAACCACACTAGGGTATAGTGCCTGGGCAGCACTGGTAGCGTAATTGTGTCAGCCAAGCCTTTCTTGCTATGGCACATTACCTACTCTCTTGTTGGGCTCTGTGGCGGGCGGTGCAACCGAGCACTGAATTTTCTTCCCCATCTTTATGGGTCTGCACAACATATCATTCCTTGATCAGCCTCTGAAAATAGTTTGCACCGAAGCACGTACACTTGATGTTTCAGCAGTAGTTACTCCGCAGAATCTAAAGTTTTTGGTGATGCACTCCGAAACTGAGAAACCACTAAGTAAACTGTCCCCTTTTCTTGTCGCGAAAACACTAGAGGGTGTTGTGGGAAAGACTTTTCAGGCTAAGAAGATGACATCAGGTGACCTCCTTGTAGAGCTTCACACAAAGTTCCAGAGTGATGCTCTTCTAGCCTTGAACTCAGTCTCCAATTACAAAGTCAGCGTAACCCCCCCCCCCGCACACTAAATGCAGTACAAGGCGTAATTTCCGAAGATGATTTGCTGAAAACTCCAGAAACAAAAATCGTAGAGGGCCTCTCCAGCCAATGTGTGATCGCCGCACGGCGCACCACGCTTCGACGTGACGGCATGAAACACAAAACAAAACATAGTGTACTGACTTTTGCAACGATCGTCCTTCCACAAGCTGTCAAGGAAGGTTACCTGCATTGCCGCGTCCGGCCATACTTACCGAACCCGCTGCTCTGCTTCAAGTGCCAGCGGTTCGGCCACAGCTCGTGGAGTTGTCGCGGATCTGACACGTGTACAAGGCGCTCTAGCAAAAAGAATCTCGCAGATCACTGTGAGAATGAACCAAAGTGCACTAATTGCGAAGTAAAGCATGCTGCATACTCTCGGTCTTGCTTTCTCTGGAAGCAAGAAAAAGATATGCTTACATTGAAGGTCCAAGAGAAAATTCTATACCACGAGGCAAAGAAGCGGGTCTTGTTTGCCTTACGAGGTTCGTATGCAGAGGCTGTGCACAGGAGACCTGCACGGCCGATGGTGTCCACGGGGACGCTGACATCTGCGGATGACCTGCGTGTCCCGTCGGGGTCCCCCTCCATCTCGGGAGCGGTGAGGCAAACACCGCCTCCGAGCTCTAGGAAAGATGGGGGCATGCCCATACCCAGCAAGGTGCAGGGCTTGCCAACCCTTGCTCGTCCCACTGCCTGCCTCACAGGGGACGGGGTATGCCACCCCGTCCTTCTGGTACCTAGAGGAACCCAGGCCTGCCAAGCAAGCCAGCGGCATCCAAAGGTCAGCCATTGGTGACAACCACCGACGAGCCAATGGATCAAGGTGGGCTAAAGTCCGGCGTGGACAGGCCCACATCAGGGTCGGAGTGTTTCCTTCCTGCCACTGGTGGATCCACCAGTGAACAGAAGGGTGCCACTAAAAAGAAAACACACCTTGTTTGAAGATTGATTTTAAGACCTGAAAATATATTCCTTGTTTCTATTTAAACTTTCCTTCATTTTTGCGTATTTGGCTTTTTAAACCATACTCTTTTAGATTATGGCCTGCATTATGCAGTGGAACTGCTGAGGTCTTTTCTGTAATTTAGATGACGTGAGGCTCTTGTTGCAGAGGCATGAACCCTCTGCATTTTGCCTGCAAGAGACTTATCTTAAACCGTCCAAAAGCAACTTTCTTAGGTCATATCAGGTCTACAAGAAGGACCGCGTGACTACCTCTGGCGCTTCCGGGGAGTTGCTATTGTTGTAGTTAGTGGCACGCCTGCCTGTGTGGTCCCCCTAGACACGCCTCTGGAGGCCGTTGCAGTGAGGTTGCTGCAGCATCGCCTCATTACAACCTGCTCCATTTACATATCCTCCCTTCATTTTCCCTGGAACTTGCCCAACTTGAAACTTTAGTCGATCAACTACCGGAACCTTTCATTTTAATGGGCGAATTTAATACACACAACGCTCGTCTGGGGCAGTGTATGAACTGACACCCGAGGTTCTGTTGTGGCGCGGTTTTATCTCTCGGAGAAGTATGTGTCCTAAATACAGGAGAGCCAACATATTTTAGTTCTGCTAATCGCTTTTTTTTTTCCATTGACCTCACTATTTGTTCCGCTGCACTTTTTTACAAATTTTACTTTGAATGCATTGGATAACCCTTACGGAAGCGACCATTTTCTGATGTATCTTACTCCCCTGGAAGTCCTGCCTAGGTTTCCTTGTCGTCCTCCCCGTTGGAAGATCCCTTCAGCAGATTGGGACCTTTTTAGTCAAACATCCCTTCCCCCCTGAATCTTTCGCAAAGAGTCTCCGCGGACGAAGTAAATGCTCTCATTACAGCAGCTATTGTTGACGCAGCCCGTTTGTCGATCCCACAGACATCCGGCAAGCTGCTGAGACGTCCACAACCATGGTGAAATGATGAGTGTAAAAATCCCGAAACCGCCTAAACTGTTCTTGGATGAGATTTAGGAGGTATCCCTCTTCCAGAAACCTCTTGGCATTTAAGCAATTACGCGCAAAAGCCCGCTATATTAGGAAAGAGGCAAGAAGGAGATATTTTTGCTTGTATGCATCTTCTATTAATAGTTTCACGCCAGCGAAGATTGTCTGGGGCAGAGTAGGTAGAATGGATGGCGACTACCATCCTTTCTCAATCCCCTTGCTGTTAGACGACAATGGAGAAGCATTTTCATCGTTATATGAACAAGCCAACGACTGGGTAGGCACTTCGCACAATTCTTTATTTCTGAAAATTACACTCCAGAGCTTCTGCAGTTTAAGTCCAACCGCGAGAGAACTCTAATTCATAGGTCAGAAGATTGCACTGGAGAATATAATTGTCTTTTTTCCCTTGTCGAGCTTCGTCGAGCTCTTGCTGCAGCAATGCCTACATCCCCTGGACTTGATGCAATTCACCCTAGCATGCTTTCTCATATACCTGAAACATTTCTAGTCATTCTCCTCCAGTTTTTTAACATCATCTGAGCGAAAGGGAAGGACCGAAGTAAAGCCACGAGCTACAGGCCAATTGCCCTTACTAGATGTCTGGGGAAAACTTTTGAGCGGCTGGTTACCAGCAGGCGTATTTACATACGAGAACGAAAATAAGGTCTACTGTTGACCACCTGGTACGCCTGGAGATGACGGTCCGCGAGGCTTTCATAAATAAGCAATCTTGTCGGTAGGTATTTTTCGACCTTGAAAAAGCTTACGACACCGCCTGGCGATACGGCATACTCCAGGACCTTATCTCGATGGGCATAAAAGAGAGAATGTTCAACTGCATTGCTGACTTTCCGCAGGATCGTAGCTTTCAGGTACGCATGGGAGCTACAATCTCCGACCCTTTCCCTCAGAAGAATGGCGTGCCGCAGGACTGTGGCCTGAGCGTCACTTCGTTCATTATAAAAATAAATTCTCTATCTCAAGTAATTTCGCCCGCGATCTCTCATTCCCTTTACGTCGACGATTTCCAGGTTTGTTTTTCTTCATGTAACTTAGCTATCTGTGAGCGTCAAGTACAACTTACAGTAAACAGGATGAGTAGATGGGCTGACCAGAATGGCTTTCGGTTTTCTGCCAAGAAGACTGTGGCTGTTTGTTTCTCTCGGAAACGAGAAACGTCTCCCGAGCCATCATTGTTCATTAAAGGTACACAAACATGAGGAAGATACACAAAAAGGGGGACGGACAACGAAGACTTCCAACTAGCAACAACATTTATTGACCCGAAGTTTGCGTATATAGGTGAAGGAGGGGGAGGGTGAAGGGCTCCACATTGGAAAGGGGGAAAGCGATGGGAGAGGGTGTAGGGCAAGAGAGTGAAGGACGATCCCGTGAGATGACATCTAATCGCTTGGAGCCGCGGAAACGAGAGACGTCAGCTCTGGCCCCAGGAAGTTTATCTCCCTCCTGGATAAGCCTATAGAGGGGGACCCGAAGTTGTTTTGACTGTGGTGCATGGCGAAGGCCTCCATGATCTCTCGTCCGTATCTTGAGGCGTGACCTCCAATCCTGGTGGTCGAAGGAAGGTCGGCCGAACAGGGTTCGCTGCACTCAGAGGTGTGTTTTGCAATCGGATGGTAACTAATCTCCGAGGTGTCGGAGGCTGCTTTCTTGATCTCGTTTGCATGTTCCCTCACCCGATCGTTTAGGCATCGGCCCGTCTGTCCGATGTATTTAGCACCGCAGGACATAGGAATCGAATACACGCACTCTTTGCAGCAGGTTACATAATTGGTCTGGTGCTTTTTCTGGCAAGGGGGCGCTGGGCCGGGGTTGTTGACTTTCCTACAAATTGAACCTAATTTGAACCTGCACGAAAATACTACGTTAGTGTTGAAGCCGAGCGCAATAGATTTCAGGCGATGTGAGGTGTTATGTATGTAGGGGATGCATGCGAAGCGTGATTTAGGGGGAGGGGTTTGGACTTGTGCCCCGCGACAAGTCTTTTGATTGTGGTTTCAATCAGGTCTCTGGGGTATCCTGCCTTTATAAGGCGACTAATCTGCTTGGATAGGCTGGGGGCGGAAAGGTGCTGACAGGATTTAACTTTGGCCGATGCAATTAGGTTTCGAACGATCCCATTTTTTACATTCCTCGAGTGTGAGCTGTTGAAAGGAAGAACGGGCTTAGAGGACCTCTGCTGGTGAGCCCAACAGATACCTTTGCTAGTCGGGACCAACCTGAGATCGAGGAACTGTAAGCCCTCGGGGGAGGGGTCTCTTTGGTGAACGTGAGCCCGTGGGAGTTCCTCTGGAACACGCTCTCTATGGCCGCGGAGTCGGAGACGGTGGAGTGTAGGATGAGATAATCGTCGACATAACGAAACACCTTCGCATCGGGAAAATCTTGTTGAAGGTCCGACTGAACTTTGGCGTCAACATAATACAGGTAAATTTCGCTGAGGGCGGGAGCCAAGCAAGACCCGATACAAACGCCGGCTTTTTGTAAGTACACTTTACCCTCATATTCAACAAGCGTTGATTGGAGATACAGTTGTGTCAATTCGAGGAATGAGGACAGCGAGACGCCACTTGAATTTTGAAAGTCTACGACACCTGTCTCGTGGATGGCGTCAGAAATGAACCCCAGGAGGGTCTTCACGTTTAGGCTATAGTAGAGATCTACAACATCGAGCGAGAACGCTCTTACAGCTTCAGTGCCGGCGTGCAACCCGTCTAACACGGGAAGGAGATCTTCCGAATTTCTTAGTCTGAAAGGTTGGGGGAGCTCTAACGTGTCGAGATGTTTTTGCAGAAACTTCGCCAATGGCCTCTGCCAACACCCCGTCTCGGATACAATGCTGCGGAAAGGCACGCCTGGTTTGTGCGTTTTAGCGGAAAAGAAAATAGAGAGGTATTGCTTCGCTGGGGAAAGAACGGCACTTTTTAAAGAAGGGAGGTTAGTTGAGTCACAGAGTGCCTTCACTCTGGACCTAAGGGACCCGGATGGCCGCGTTTTGAGTCCGATAAAGTTCTTTTTGAGGGCCTCGTCGGATTTGTCTTGCATTTGTTGTTTGTTCAGGATCACGAACTGACCCGTTTTGTCAGCTTGAAGTAAACTCAGCTCACCGGCCTGAAGTTCTTTGATGACTGGCGTAGAGGCGTTTTTGGTTCTCCTGCTCCCCCGTGGAAGCACACAGCCCTTGTTCCAGCACCGACGAAGTCTTGACGGCTATCCTCTCGACACGTTAGAGCTCCTCTGATCTTTCAGACTAAGAAATTCGGAAGATCTCCTTCCCGTGTTAGACGGGTTGCACGCCGGCACTGAAGCTGTAAGAGCGTTCTCGCTCGATGTTGTAGATCTCTACTATAGCCTAAACGTGAAGACCCTCCTGGGGTTCATTTCTGACGCCATCCACGAGACAGGTGTCATAGACTTTCAAAATTCAAGTGGCGTCTCGCTGTCCTCATTCCTTGAATTGACACAACTGTATCTCCAATCAACGCTGGTTGAATATGAGGGTAAAGTGTACTTACAAAAAGCCGGCGTTTGTATCGGGTCTTGCTTGGCTCCCGCCCTCAGCGAAATTTACCTGTATTATGTTGACGCCAAAGTTCAGTCGGACCTTCAACAAGATTTTCCCGATGCGAAGGTGTTTCGTTATGTCGACGATTATCTCATCCTACACTCCACCGTCTCCGACTCCGCGGCCATAGAGAGCGTGTTCCAGAGGAACTCCCACGGGCTCACGTTCACCAAAGAGACCCCTCCCCCGAGGGCTTACAGTTCCTCGATCTCAGGTTGGTCCCGACTAGCAAAGGTATCTGTTGGGCTCACCAGCAGAGGTCCTCTAAGCCCGTTCTTCCTTTCAACAGCTCACACTCGAGGAATGTAAAAAATGGGATCGTTCGAAACCTAATTGCATCGGCCAAAGTTAAATCCTGTCAGCACCTTTCCGCCCCCAGCCTATCCAAGCAGATTAGTCGCCTTATAAAGGCAGGATACCCCAGAGACCTGATTGAAACAACAATCAAAAGACTTGTCGCGGGGCACAAGTCCAAACCCTCCCCCTAAATCACGCTTCGCATGCATCCCCTACATACATAACACCTCACATCGCCTGAAATCTATTGCGCTCGGCTTCAACACTAACGTAGTATTTTCGTGCAGGTTCAAATTAGGTTCAATTTGTAGGAAAGTCAACAACCCCGGCCCAGCGCCCCCTTGCCAGAAAAAGCACCAGACCAATTATGTAACCTGCTGCAAAGAGTGCGTGTATTCGATTCCCATGTCCTGCGGTGCTAAATACATCGGACAGACGGGCCGATGCCTAAACGATCGGGTGAGGGAACATGCAAACGAGATCAAGAAAGCAGCCTCCGACACCTCGGAGATTAGTTACCATCCGATTGCAAAACACACCTCTGAGTGCAGCGAACCCTGTTCGGCCGACCTTCCTTCGACCACCAGGATTGGAGGTCACGCCTCAAGATACGGACGAGAGATCATGGAGGCCTTCGCCATGCACCACAGTCAAAACAACTTCGGGTCCCCCTCTATAGGCTTATCCAGGAGGGAGATAAACTTCCTGGGGCCAGAGCTGACGTCTCTCGTTTCCGCGGCTCCAAGCGATTAGATGTCATCTCACGGGATCGTCCTTCACTCTCTTGCCCTACACCCTCTCCCATCGCTTTCCCCCTTTCCAATGTGGAGCCCTTCACCCTCCCCTCCTTCACCTATATACGCAAACTTCGGGTCAATAAATGTTGTTGCTAGTTGGAAGTCTTCGTTGTCCGTCCCCCTTTTTGTGTATCTTCCTCATGTTTATGTACACGTTACCAACACGCTCGTTTTGTACTTAA
>JAZHYW010002688.1:0-29005 GCA_037355805.1 Ixodes ricinus
TGATACTGTCGGCCCTTTACAGGGCCTTTACAGGAGTGGTAATACATACAAGATGCAAAAGAACAATCATGCACTGACACTTCAAAAAAGTGATTCACCTGGAGAAATAAAAAGCACAAAAGAAAGGCATTCAAAACACAAAGTCACGGCACATTATCAAGTACTATACTCTTTATATTTTTAACAAAATCACAGACATTTGTCATAGTGACGACGGAATTCGGGAGTTGGTTCCATTCCTTTATTGCCTTAGGAAAGAAACTAAATTTAAAACAATCATTTTTGACAGATGGTTCCCTGATGTGCATGCTATGACGATGTCTCGTACATTCACTGAGGCGTACGTCCATGTAATTATTTTTGTCTATCTTAACTAAACCATGAATGATCAAAAAAATAAATTTCAGGCGGTCGCACTTTGTTCTTAATTCAAGAGAAGGAAGTTCAGCAAGTCTACAGAGTTCGGTGGGGGAATGGTTGCGATTATATTTATTAAAGATAAACCTGGAAGCAAGCCGCTGGACTTTATCAAGTTTGGACGAGTTAGCTACTGTATATGGATCCCACACTACTTTTGCGTATTCAAGGACAGGTCTCACCAGTGTTTTGTAAGCTAATGTTTTTATTTCTGGCGAAGCGCTCGCAAGATTTCTTCTGAGGTACCATAGTGCCTGGTTAGCTTTTCTTGACACTTTTTCCGTGTGTGTATTCCATCGTAAGTCGCTTGTAAAGGTCACTCCTAAGTACTTATTTTCGTCTACACGAGGTAGGTTGGTGTCATCTATAAAGTAATCATAATTTAGGAAGTGTTTTTTCTTGTTATAGACATAACGACTGATTTTCGAGGGTTTAACTCCATTTGCCACTCGTCGCACCAATGTTTGATTTTGAGGAGTTCATTTTGCAGTTTTAGGTGGTCTTGTTCAGTTTCTATTTTATTGTACAAAATACAATCATCCGCAAACAGCTTAATTGGAACTGATATTCCACAACGTATGTCATCTATAAATATTAAAAATAAAAGCGGTCCTAGCACGCTACCTTGCGGAACTCCAGAAACAACTGGAGCAGGACTAGACACACAGCCTCCCAACTCAACGAATTGAACTCTCGATGAAAGATATGAGCAAAACCAGTTTGTAATGATGGGGTTCTTAAACAAGGCTTTAATTTTAAGCAACAATTTAGGATGGGACACTTTATCGAATGCTTTTGCAAAATCTAAAAATATGACGTCCGTTTGGCCACGGTTATTTATAGTTTGGGAGAGATCGTGCACGGTTTCGATGAGTTGGGTCGTTGTGGAAAGACATTTACGAAATCCATGTTGATATTGAAACAAAATATCGTGATCGTTAAGGAACGTTAAAAGATGCTTTGAAACTATATGTTCGAGAAGCTTAGAGCACGTGTTAATGAGAGATATAGGTCGGTAGTTTTCCACACAAGAAACAGAGCCTCCTTTATGTATGGGGACAATTTTGGCAAACTTCCAGGCTTTTGGCACGGAACCATTATTTATAGACGACTGAAAAATTATAGTAAGATATTTAGCAACCCATTCGGCGTACCGCTTCAAAAACGCATTAGGAATTCCGTCAGGCCCGGGACTTTTCTTCACATCTATGTTAAGCAGAAGGTTAATGACTCCCTCCTCTTGAATTAATAAGTCACTAATTGGAGGATAATCAGCAAACTCTCTACCTCTTGGTAAATGTTGGTTATCTCGAGTAAACACAGATGAAAAAAAGGTATTGAATTCTTCCGCTCGTTGCTGACTGTTGTCGGAAGTAATTTCCTTTTTTTGGGGGGGGATTAACATACCGCCAGAATTTAGCCGGGGCTTCCGTAAGAAATTTTTTAAGAGTGACATTGTAAAATTTATGCTTCGAATCTTTAACAAGCCTCTTCAGATCGTGACTTAAGCTTTGCAGTGTCATTTTCCTAGAGTCATTTGGTTTAATTGCATTAGCTCTCCGACATCGCTTTATTTTTCTTTTTACATGTATAATTTCTCTAGTGATCCAGGGGTTCTTATTTCTTATTATTTTAATACGCGTAGGCACAAATAAACTAATACAGTGCGCTGTGACATCAGCGAAAAAATTCCACAAAACTTCGGTAGCAGCATTTGACTGGTAGAGTGACTGGAAGTCGTCAAGCGATTTCTCAAGATAATCTAAAATGCTAACGTCATCTGCTGCCTCAAAATTAAGGACCTTTTTATGCGGAGGGCGATCAAGCCTGCAAGGGCTGAAGTTTAGCGTCATGCATGTCATTTTGTGATCCGAGATGCCTTCAAAAAGTTCACATTCCGAAAGAAGAGATGTTAGGTTTGTGGAAACAAAGATTAGGTCAAGTAATGATGATGCAGCAGAAGTCGTTCTTGTGTGTTCTGTGACAACTTGAGATAAATTATAACAGAATGCGATTTCCAGTAGTTGATCGCAGCTGGCCCCGTCTGTTGTTCCCCCCGAAAGCGAACTCCAGTCAATGCCTGGTAAATTAAAATCGCCTACTAACAAGATGTTTTTATGATGACATATTACAGAGTCCATATATTGTCGCAACCTGACTAAAAAGTCAACTGAGGAATTGGGAGGTCTGTATACACCGCCCAGGACTATAGCCCGATCATTCATTCTAATCTGGACCCATAGAGCTTCGATATCTTTTGCCTCATCCAGTACAGTAAATACAATATCGCTTTTGATCAAAATTGCTACGCCTCCGCCACGTGCTTCCCTATCTTTCCTGATTATGGTATAATTTGGTGGTGTAATTTCACTGTCTAAGATATTGCAATGTAGCCACGTTTCTGTAATTACCATAGCGTCGGGTTCGTGTTCAAGAATAATGCTTTCAATTAGGTCAACTTTATTTACAATACTTCGGGCATTTATGTTAATTAGTTTGAAGCGTGCTTTGTTGTGACGTCATTGATCCTTATCCTGCGTACTCGGATATGATGAGCACCGATATCTTTCGTTTCTAACCTCGTCCCAGGCATAGAGAACGTTGTTTATTTTGACCTTGTCAAAAACCAATCTAGCTTTTGCGCCTTCCTTTCTTTCATTTGCAGTAGAGTTCCACAGGTTCTTTCGTATCTCCACAACTCTTTTTGAGAAGTCCTCGTTAACGCTGATTCGGGTACCCTTTAGTTTGGAGCAGTTGTTAAGAATTTTCATTTTGTCCCGAAAGTCAGCGAATTTCACAATAACAGGCCGATTTCTACCGGGTATGTGCCTCCCAAGTCTGTGAATTCTTTCAATAGAATCAACCTTAACTTTCAGTATACCATCAAATACATCACGAGTTACGCTTCTCTCAAGGACTTCTTCCGTTTCTGGGGTTGCTTCACTGATACCTCTAATTATCAAATTATTTCTTCGAGATCGATTTTCAAGATCGTCGATTTGTTTGTATAAAGAAGTAATATCGTTATCGTGACCGGTAAGCGTGGTTTCAATTTGATCAAGCCTGCCACTGGTTTCATCGACGATTTGTAATTTTTCCTCAATCGTGTCCAGCCTGTTTTGCAGCTTCTGTATATTGATTTCCGAAGCGTCTTGTTTTACTTGAATTTCGTTGACCTTTTTAAGGATCTCTTTTTGGGTCTGGAGCATCTCAGAAAACATCTTTTCAGTTATGGGCCCAGGGTTTTCTTCAACATCGCCGGATAGTTTAAGTAGCATGCCCGCCACAGACAGACAATCATAAACACACTGGCCTAACACTCGTGGACACGGCAACACAACTAAGGCAACATAGTCACTACGAAACCCGTATTTGCGATCACCAACCTGCGTGAACGTGATCGGGTGCATGTTAGCCGATGATGCCACGGCAGGGTTGCCGTGTCCACTGGAGCTGGCGGCCGAGGGCATGCTTCTTATATACTGTTCGCCAGGCAAGGAGTGGTCCCCTGATGACGTCATCCTGCGCAGGGCTGCTGCGCCGGGAAAGCCTGCCACGTGCGTAGATAGTGACGGAGCGATCTTTGTTCCGTTCCGTAGTGAGTCGCCGGTGACCACGAAGCATCCCACAGGCGAGGATGCCTTCCACGATGATGAGGGGAATAACAGCCAGCCCAAGATTATCTGCGTGAACGTGATCGGGTGCATGTTAGCCGATGATGCCACGGCAGGGTTGCCGTGTCCACTGATACTCCCACTAATCCTGAAGAGTTCCCACTAATCCTGAAGAGGTTCCCACTAATCCTGAGAAGGTTCCAAAATCCCACTAATACTGAAGAGAGAATTTGAAGACCCTCCCTACTGGACAAATTTACTGACGTGTTTAATTGAGGCTACCTTAAAGCTTTGCAAGATGCCAGATTGAAAGACGAAGCCACTCCTCGTTTTTGGAAGGCACGCCCAGTGTTCTATGCACCCCGTCAAAACTGCCCAACGAAATTAATCGATTTGCCAAAGAGGGAGTATTGAATCTGGTGAATGTATTTAACTGGGCTATTCCGGTCATGTCTGAGGTTAGAAATAATAGAATCATGAGTCTCTGTGGTCATTTAGATCTAACAGTAAATATATCAACGAAGAGAGAGGTTTCTGGAGCACTTAAAAAAAGAAAACAAAACAGGGACGAGAAAGAAACACGAACTGGCGCTAACTTTCTACTGAGTTAATCGAGGCAGTCAAACCAGCAGACATGCGTAAACACTCTTGCCTATCTTGCCAACTCCTTTTGATGCAGCTATCATATAAACAAAAACGCGTGACAATGCTTCAAAGCATTGTTTCAACAACGTGCCTACACAAAATAATCTAGAAATGAAATTACCTTATTATTTAGTAGAATTGAAGGCGTGCTGACTCAGTTGTAACATGAGTATTATACAACAAGATTCAACTATATCCCTTTCAGTCTCGTTATTCGCCCTTTTAATAAATTTGGTTAACTCTAAACAAGGATGCATGGTGCGCACCGCATGCAGTGTACTGCAAGATCCCCCCCCCCCGATTTGTTACGAACCACAAGACGATTTCGCGCGCCCTTTAACTAAAACACCGCCCAGTCTGCCTAATGTACACGCGCCGACATGTTAGCGGAATCTTGTACACAGTATTAGAAGCACAAGTTGTGCACTCACTGACGTGCTTCTTTAAGAATTGAACACGTTTTTGTCTAGTCGTCGTAGGACACAGTTTTGCCAGCTTGCATGGAGCGCAGGAAACAACATTGGCATCGTGCTTCATTAATATTTTCTCAAGGTTGTGCGACACCCTGTGTAAATAAGGTATCACTAGAACATTTTATTTTTTTAACTTTTCTCGTGGACCGTCTCCTGTGTTAGCTTGTTTATAATATTTTGAAAGAGGTTTCCACAAACGCTGGAAATCAAGCAGGCGGGGTAGCCTGCCCTGGCTCCTTTTTCTTTCTTCTTTTCCTCAAGTGTAAGATAGTATTGCTATTCTGAGTGAAGGCGAAGTGTTTAATACCTTCAGGCTAACAAATATTTATTATGAGCTCGTCTTCGATAATGAGTCTCGGAAAGTGGAGGCTCTCAACACCCAGAGATACATTTTTTTGCTTTAATTGGCTTTTGTTTGGGATTTTGCCAGTACCTGCGATAATTCAATGTTGCATAGAATCGCCCTTTAGTGACCTGCTGAAAGAACATGTTTGTTTAGACAATATTGCTGTGTGCATGACCGAAAGAGAACGCTTTCCTGTACTTCTAGAAGCTACAAATTTACTCTTACCCCGTGTGTAAAAGGAAAAGACCAGAATGACCTTGCCTTGTTAAGCTCGCCCCAGTTCCTCAAGAACATTCTAGGTCGAATATTCGACATACTGAGTGTAGTGTGTAAGGAGCCGACCGAGTTTTTGCAGTCTCACTCAAACTCTCCCGACCACAACGCACATTCATTCTCGCAGTCTCGATCCAGCCAGCTACCACACCGACGCTGCGACGCTCGCAGCGTCGTCGTGGACAGAAAGTTGATAAGATCATCTGCCGTGACCACAATGGAAGCCGAGTGAGTCATCTTTGGTCGATTTGGACAGCCAAGAACACTGGTGCTCGACAACGAACCCCAGTTTAATTGTACTGTTCTTAAAACAATTTCTTACAAGTCATATACAGCACCCCACCACCGCTTTGTATCACCCGCAGTTCAGTGGGCTAGCTGAGCATGCGAAATGTACAGTCAAGGAGGGCAATCGCAAGGTTCAGCCTCGCAACCTTAAAATCAGGCTCGCAATTACTTTCCTCTGAACTGTTATTCGGCTAGAGTCTCCAGTCCTAGACTAATTTTTGTCTACCTAGGCGTTCGGACTCGTCCCCACACGAGAGAGGCAACCGTCCTTTTGGTGCGGGGTGGACTGTGTAAGCTGGCGGTTTCGGCCTATGACCGCGGTGGATTCCTGGAGTTGGGTGCTCACTTAATAGTGTATGAATAACAATAGTAGACACCCCCAGAGGATAGCGCCAACAGCATGCGGATCAGCTCTGGGCGCGGCTTCCCCACAAGTGGACCGGCAGCCATTCAACGTAAACCCAGCACTTAATTGAAGAATTCAAGCGCTACGTACAATCGAGTGACCACCACAACGAGGGGGCAACTCTAAAATCCGAGATTGAGGAAATTCAGTACGGGCGACACAATGTCATATCTCTTTGAGCATGTTTTCTTACTCGGTTCACTGTGCGAGTGCTCAATATGTTCATGTATACCGCTAGTGTTGTTTTTTTATAAGAGGCTTTACAATGAAATACGTAAAAAGTTTTATCCCAATTAGACAAACGGACACGTCAAACCAAGCGTAGTGTCACTGGTAGTTCATGTTGTAAAATGCGAAGAACGTTCTTGCACCACCAGGGCGATTGGGTTATCACGAGCCCACTTGCCATTATAGAAAGAAGTCAGGAGAGCTAAAGTGCGGACGCCTTTCTTCTTTTTTTTTTGCTGTTTTTCCGAAAGAAAAAGTGCATTCAAAAAGTGAAATGTCGACCTGAAGTTGGTAGTATGACTAGCTCTTTCAACACGCGCATCATTTGAGGCAATATTTGGTGCCGAATCCCGGGATTTCCGAGACCAGTTGGACACAATTTAAAGGGTCGACTAATAAAGAAACGGTCGGCTCGACGTTGCCGAAACCCCAGTTGCGTAAGTGAACTCAAAGCTGGGCTTTAGTTGGCCAGCATCGACGAAAAGGCCCGAGAAAGCTTCAGGACAGACTGCTGGCCTGCAATGACGAAGGTGAACGATCAGATCGAAGCTCTCGTGGCAGACCACGATATGAAAGAGGAGTACGCAGCTGTGGTGAACTTGGAGGACAGCGTTTCCAGAATCATCAGTTAGGCTAGACGCAAGACGGCTCATCAACTGCCGGTGTCTGGCACATGAAAACACAAGACGACGGAGATAATAGTTCCCACAGCGTAGGGGTGAAGTCTCAGAACTACAGCTTTTGAGGTTTCAAGGTGAGCTAACCCAGTGGCAGGCGTTCTCGGAACAATTTGACGCCGCAGTACACCAGAACCGCAACCTCTTCGAGACAGGCAAGTTCCAGTACTTACGCTCGCCTCTCGAGGGACTAGCCGCCAACGCCATTTCTAAACCAAAGGCCACCTCAGCGTGTTACCTAGACGCCGTCGAGATTCTTACTGGGTACCTCGGCGACAAACGGCGCATAGAACGGGATTACCTGGGGAAACTGCGGAGTATCACACTCATCAAGTCGGATAGCGATGTCCAGGTATTGCGAGGCGCTTATAACCACGTGCAGACTAACATCCGCGGCTTGCGTTTTGAGGGGCGAAGCTCCTTAGGGTCTAGCCTTGTCCGTCCGTCCATCCGTCTGTCCGTCCGGCGTCCGTGCTCACATAAAAGAAAACATGTTTGCGCAGTCAACAGGGTTCGAGCCTGTGCGGGGAGACCATAATGGATTTCTAGTCCATCACCTTAACCACTCGGCCACGACTGCGGGACGAGTGGGGGGCTCGGAGATGTGGTAGTAAGTCAAGAGCTGGGGATGTCATGGATGAAACGTGGCATGTAGCCGCTCAACGTCTATACAGAAGAGGGCGCTGCGGTCAAATGCGTATATAATCGCGTTAAACTTTGCTTGCATTGGCTCAACGCTTATAGACGAGAGGGCGCTGCGGTCAAATGCTCAAATACGTATATAACCACTTTCCATACCACACATTTTCTTTCTGACATGGACCGTTGACTTAAGCGGTGGAGATGCGTTCCCACAGCTTCTAGCGGATCCAAGCTGATTCGCTAGAAGAACCACTGCCTCTGCATTTCACCGACCATAAAGCAGTAATAATGAAGTCGAAACGCAACCCGGAACTCAGCACTACCTATGAGCAATAAAAAAATCATCACCGTCAGCACTACTCCGCCCCAATCAACATCATTCACCACGTAGAGATGCGGTCATTTTTGGACGTCTAAAGCTCAACGTAAGGCACGATAATATTAGACATAATACCGTCCTACTTACCACAGAACATTATGGTACTGTAGAGTACTATCTTCTCACCAGCAACGGAACACATTTCGTTGTTCCTGCAGCCGCCGAGGAGGGCGGGGCAACCACACACGATGCATGAGCGCGCTCGGACATTATGTCCGCAGCATCGACGGACGCGGTTGAGGAGCTCACGAGGCTGCTGAGGTTTTTACGTGTCGAGATGAAGAACCGAGATCGAACGTCATCTGCTGGGCGTCCACAAGGGATTCTGCCTCCTTTGAAAAAAAAAAATCATAAAATCATCAAAGTTTATTTAGACAACCGTCGAGGTATACAGTTGTCTGGGGGCCGCCACAAAAGGCATCGGCATGCCTGCCCAGGCGACAACCCCCCCTCCCCCTCTCCACGGCCAGACAAAATGAAAGTCTCAGAGGACGATAACTATTTCATCATGAAAGATCCAACATAAAATACCATAAGCAGTACAAAACACTGTATACAAAGAAAAAAAACAATAAACTAAAACCAGATTGTCCCCCAGGTTGGACAAACAACAACGACGCACATCAATTGTTAGGCCTGCACAAACACGGCAGACAAAGGGGCCACACACAACAACATAGTGCAGCCAGCCAGCGATTTCTAGAAATATATTTCTTTAAGCCCGCAGAGAAATGGTGGCCTTGGCAGACATTACAGTCTTGCTCAACGATAGTGTTACAGAGCTCCGTCAGCGTAAAGAACACCGGTTTCTATGACAGTGAGGATCATCCCGCTAGTGCCTGTGCTTCTGGAATTCGTTTGGACGAGAAGAGACGGCTTGTAGAAGTGATAGAGAGAGATAATAAATACTTACTGTAAACCAAGCACCTGTTCCAACACTCCAGGAGTAGATATACCACTCCTTCCCAAGCGCGTTGTTAACGTTAGAAATCAAAAATGGCAGTAAATCCGCTTTTTTTTTTTTGAGTGAGTTAGCGCTTTTAGGAGGTATTGTGGAGGTTGGGGGAGGGGTGGGAGGTTCTTGTCTAGTGGCAGATATAAACGGTTTAGCATGCGGAAATTTCCACATCGTGTGTGCGTGTGTTGGAAGGGAAGTCTTCGCAGTGCGAGCAGGTGCGGCGTTTTGGGAGCCCCAGTATGAAGTCTGAATGGTGTGATGGGTCATAAGTTTGTAAGTTTGAGCACGTCGTAAGATGGCGCCCTCTTCACGTGTAAAGTTGGGAGGACTAAGTGTGAGAGTCTTGGCGGTCGTGCGCTGTAAATTAAGCATAAGTGTTCGGTTTTAGTGTAGCTGCTTGTGGTGTTCACGTGGGCTATAGGATTCAGGCTTGAGGGTGGGGCAGAGCACTGTACGGGCCTATTTGTTTTGGCCTGGCTTGGCAAAAGCCCGCTCAGGGCCCGGTTCTTTACCTGACGCGAACCTAGCCCGATAGGATGCCTAGCTGATCGGGCCAAGCCCAGCCCCGGCTCGATCAGATTCCTACCTGATCATTGCCGGCCCGGGCCCTGTCCGGTGAAAGGCCAAGGCGTGCCTCATCTCTTAAATTAAAAGCTGCCCAAAGAAGTCGTTGGAACATTTGATTCATTTAGCATATTTTGCCTCAAAAACGCTGTCGTATCACAGTCACGTGGTGAACCTTCGAAAGCATACACAAATATAAAATACATAGCTTATCTTTAGTAGCCAGAGGGCGTTTTTTTCTTCTTCAAGAGTTTGAAAATGAAAGACAAAGAAAATCGTACAGTACACTGTGACCATATTGCTCTCGTTTTCTTGCCTGGTGGCAGCTATCTTACTATGCTGGTGGAATCTCAAGAATTCCTCTCCGTACCTCTATGTGGATTTTCTTAGTCCAAGACAATTTCTTATATTTCTAAGCTTTTTTTATTGGCGCATTAGCAAGTTCGCACTTTGACTTTTCGTCTCTTTTAAATCTTAACGATCATTGCGTTAGCATTTTCTTCTCACTGTTTTAGAAAGTGTGATACACGCTACACAATTTACCTAGCCAGGCCCGGCCCCGGTAGCAATTCGTGATACCCGACCCGGGTTTGGCCCGGGCCCGGGAACATTCCGTGTTACTCGGCCCGGGCCCGGGCTTTCGGGTTGGCCTAGCATCGTGCTGAGCACTAGGGTGGGAGGCCTCGGATTTCCTTCAGCGCGGAAGAACGCGTACGCTCTTGAATTGCTTCCGATGTCCTCATGGCCTGGAATGCAATAAATGGTGACGTGCTGATGGGCATGAGTGTTTAGGTGTTGTTGTACGAGTGAGTGTATGTGGGGAGGGAGCTTGTTGTCCCAAACTGCCGACAGCTAGCTTGACTATACGTGCGGATGAGGATCGGACTGTGGTGATGTATGGCGGATGTGATAGCCTCTGCGACGGCTAGTGTTTCAACCGCCGTAGAAAAGAGTACCCTTTCAAGTACAGTGCTTTGATAGTAGGGTGATGTCTGGCGTCAGTGTAATATACGACTGCATACCGGGGTTCCCCTTGCCTGGTGAGAAGGCGTTTGACGCGATCTTCCCTTTGGGAAGGGTGGGCACCCAGTGACATGTTTCGCGGCCGGGGGTGAACCTGTAGGCGTGGCATTGAGTCCCATGGGGGAGGGGTGGGGGAGGATTTGGGGGGGGGGAATTGCGAGGTATCGTAGTGTTGGTGATCTAGTATCTGTAGGCCTTGTGTCCATGGGCCTACGCGTTGGTTTTGCGCATGGCGATGCATGGCAATGGGTTCGTCCAGAATGTTGTGGGTGCCAGTAACCGTGGGACCCCCAGTGTGAGTCGGATGCACTGACGTAGCGCAGGTTCGAGTTTGCGGTTTTGTGTGTAGGTGAGTGTGGTGTACAAGAAGTTGTACACATCGCGATACTGTTAGCGCGAACACGACATCGGCGCATTTTCCCATTTAACTTTTAAATAGTATTAGCGAGCCCAAAATGTTATAGCTTACATTATAGAACTAAATGAGCTATTTCCGTAGCAATAATACCATGGATGACATCCCTTGGTTTCAAAGAGAAAAGCTGGAAAAACCAGTGATCGCTTGTTCGCGCTAACAGTGTCGCGCTTTGTACATGATGCAGGTGTACTCCAGAGCTTCGACCATTTTACGCCTATTCTGTTCTTTGAGACCACGGTGGCGCTTGGAATCTCTAGTGAGCATGTGGTGTATTTGGTTGATTTGTTTGGTGATAAGTGCTGTCCACTCGACCGCCTTTTCGTCCTGTTTGGGGCGGACGGCGGGGGGCAGGATCGTAGCGCTCAAGTGGTACGGCGGCGAAGGATGTGGGTGCCGTCCATGTGTAACTGAATGATAGCTCTGTAGTCTTCTGTCCTGCGTCCGATATCGTCTGAGGCGACGATGTATTCTGTCCTTGTGTGGTAGCATGTTAGGCCGAGTTGGGTAATGTGGATGTGGATCATGTCTAGTTCATCTTACACCGTTGCTTCTTGGTCTGTTGGGAAGCCGGTGCAGCACCAGATGGTGTTTAAGCGTAGATGTGTTGAATGTAAGGGATTGCGTGAAGTTTATATGGGAGGTCTTTAAGGCTAGATTAAAAAGCGTTGGGGAATGCATAGCCCCATGCGGAACTCCGACGGTTAGGGTATGTTCGGGGTTGTTATACTGTTCGGTCTGTTAAAAAGGCTTTAATGTAGTTATAAATTCTAGAACCGGGTTTCGTGTCCAAAGGTTATTTAGTATAGCGTGGTATGCTACGGCGTCAAAAGTTTTGTGTATGTCAACGCTGGATATGGTGCCTTCTTGTGTGGTGCTAGATTGTTGTTACGCATTTTTTAATATATGAAGCATGTTGCCTTGTGTGCTAGCATGTAATCTGAAGCCGGTCAAAGTATATGCCAGTGAGTCTGTGGCCTATAAATGCCGTTGGAGGCGATTAAGAACCATTTTCTCGATATTTCCTACACACGAGGCGCGTGAGATAGGGCACAGGTTAGTGAACTGGTTTGGAGGTTTGTCAGTTTTGAGAATGGGTATGACGAGGGCAGATTTTCATTCTTGAGGGAGAATACCTGTTTCCCCATGCCTGATTAATTTGGTCCAGTACGGGTTAGGGAACTGTTAAGGTCAATTACGTAGAGTTTGTAGGTGATTCCATCCATGCCTGGGCTAGTGTTCCTTTTCAAGATTTGGAGAGTAGCTTGTAGCTTGGTCATACTGAAGAGGGAATTAATTACGGTGGTTCGGGAGTCAGGTGTTTGGGACTGCATTCGCGCAGTGCTCTGGGGTTTGGTTTGTGCGGGTAAAGGGGTTGTATATTTTGTGCGACAATGGCCTGGTCTCTTTGTGCATGCACGAGGAGTTGGGCTAGTGTGTGTCAAGGTTTAGCCTGTCTATGGAGGAAGCGAAGGATCTGCCCGCCTCATGGTGTGTGCAGTTGTAAGTTGCACTTATCATATATATTGAGTCAATTCTCAGTTGTAGTGGCCTGCACATATATTCCTGTGCCTCCTCTTTGACAGCCAGTGCGGCTTTCTTGGGGGACGGTTTATTCTTTTTTCCAGTATTGTGTCATCCGGTGGCGCTTGTCCCAGAAGGTCGGAAGGAGCGACTTTACGTACGGTTGTTCTTGAGTGTTGATTATCTGTTTAGTGCGTCTTCGTTAAGTGCAGTGGAAAATGTCCACCCACATTTTGTAGGACGAAAGGGTAGAGATGTCTACAAGTTCCGCTAGGAGTTTATCCCATTCTGAGATCTTATTTCATAGGCCTCCCTGGGAGCGCCTTTGGCAGGTATGTGGGTAGATGAAATGGTCTGTAGAATGTTGTGGTAGCTTGAGGGTTCCTTGGAGGTAGTCCCAGGTTGCAGGATATGGTCCGTTGTATCAATTGAGGTTGGCGGTAGTGTCGCGCCCGATCTACTCTCTACTTACGACTACGTCATCTGAGGGCAACGTATGGGAGGGCCTACTCCCGGCCAAAGGCCTAATTATAGCACCGCCTAATGAAAGGCGTTCTAACTTGGCGGCACAAAAATTCGGTCCTTCTGCCTCGTCTGGCTCTTCGGTTATCAGTGGGTGTGTGCCAGGTGATCGCGCTCTCTGGTTTCGAGCATGGTCATAATGCAAAATATTTTCTCTATGAAAGGGTACTGAAGGAGTTCAATTTGTTAATTAGTTTGCTTTTTTTGTTTGCAGCCAACACCATCTAGCGCTGGCACTCGCGCGCCGCAAGCACAACGTGGTGCAGCGCGGAAAAGACAAAAAGAAAGAAAAATGACAGCCGTTTACAACTCCCTGTAACGCCGAATTAGAGCGCAGCTCTTGAGGAGGAGGAAGGAAGGGTATTGGGGTGGGTCAGTGACCTTGGGGGAGGGGTCACGTGACCTCGGGGGGGGTGATAACGTGACCTCGGGGGGGGGGGGTCACGTGACCTAGGGGGTCACGTGACCACGGGGGTCGCGTGACCTGGGGGTCACGTGACGTGGAGGGTCTCGTGACCTGGGGGGGTCACATGACCTGGGGGTTACGTGACCTGGAGCAGTTACGCCGACAACGACGCCGACGGCGACGCCGCTCAAGCCGGAAACGGGCGCCTAAGAGCTGCGCTCTAAAAAACGATTTCCAGATTCCGCCACGAGGCGCCGCTGAAACTTGGCCCTCCGGGAGGTGCGTGCTGGAATGTTTCATGATGTAGTGGTCGTAAATAAAAGTTGGGTCGTGGAGTCGTTTTCTGCGCTGCTCCCTTTCCAAATGGAGAGGGTGGTGTCATCAAGAAGGTTGTATGGAAGGTCGCTCATTGTCTGCGCGACCTGTGGGGCATCTACGGTCTGTTCTAACTTGTGTATGATGACTTGTTCTTGCCCGAGGCAGTTAGCTTGACGTTGATAGTTCTGAATAAGTTTTTTTCTATGAGAGTGTCGCGTCGTTTTTTTGTCACTTTGCGTCTGTTCTGTGGTGATTTGAAGTTCCAAAATAACGTGTACTAGTTTGTGTATTTCGGCCGTTACGGCGTAGAACGTCTTCTCTATATTGGTGGAAGGAACAGGCCGTGGTGAGCGGGTGTTTCGATTAGTGTGGGTCTGGAGTATGGTATTGGTTAGATGTTACAAATTTTATTATGTTAGGTGGTGAAGGAAAGGAGAGGTTGGGAAATGGAAGGATGGGTTTCGGGGAAACTGGTTCGAGCTCCCTGGAGAGTGAGATGGTGGTTTTTTGACTGAACCACGGTAATTTGTGGCGTGGTGCTGTACGCAGTTCTGAGGTTTTAGATGCCTTAACCGACAGCTCTCAATGTGTTGCCATACGTCTGGTCCTTGATTCTTCTTCTTTTCGGGCTTCTAGGAGAGTCAAAGCGGTTGTGGGTAGGAAATTTTGGCCATACCTGCAGGGTTGGTGGGTAGAGCAATTGGAGACGGTGTCGTTTTGTTGCAAGGCCTGTGTCTTGGCTGCCTCGTCCGCCTGCTGTCGGGCCAGAAAACTAAGGGAATGGGGCGGAGGGTCTTCACTGCAATTGAGGCAGTGTGGTTCACAGTCGTGGGGTGTGACAGGGCATTGGCCCGCGGGGAATTTCTTGCTGTAGGCGTTGCAAGTGGTGAATTGCGTTCTATTGGGGCAGAAGTCCGCGTGGTGTCCGATTCCGCAGCTTAGCGTGCAGAGAATTCTGCGCGGCCGGTATGGGCACAGTCTCATGGCGATGCGATTCATGAAGGTGTAGCGAGGGAGCCGTGGTTTTTCGACCATCCCCGGTACTGTGTTTGATTTGCCAATGCGTTGGATTTGAAGCAGCCAGGCATGTTTTGTTTCTAGGTTCTTCCGAGATTCTTCTCCCAGCACCGACACCGGAATTTTATGAATGACTCCGCGTACATTGGCAGGACAAGGTTTTTTGTGGCAATATTACCTTGTCAATTTTAATAAACTCCAGTTGAGAGTGCGCCTTGTACTGCTCCTCTTCGTCTGTGTCCCTGTGTTTTTTCGGCTCTGTTTTTCGTTTCCAATGAACCAACTGGCCCTAATCTCCACTTTATTGAGAAAGCTTGATTCGCAAAACATATGGGACTGCCTGTTTGAAACATTCGCTAGGTTCGGCTTTCCAGAACACCTTGTAAGCGATAATGCCTCCTACCCAACGAGTAAGGTGGTCGTAGGCGCATGCACTGTACTAGGATTTAAACACAAAATAACTTCCCCATACCACCCACAAAACGAACATCACAAAAAGGGTAAATCGGAACCTTAAGATGAAGTTAATGGCCTACACCGAACGCCACGGAGACTGAGGCGCGAAATTGCCGGAGCTGGCATTCGCAACCCGTACGACCACTAATCGATCAATGGGTGTCACTCTTGCCCAATTGAATTTCGGCAAGAAGCTCGCGTTTCCGTTTTTGAAAGCCTCCTTTCTACAGAGTCCGTGGGAAGTCTTCGCCCTTGCGTGAAGTTTGCAGAGGACCTGCGAAACCGCTTCTCTGACAACCTTCGAGAGGCCAAGGAAAATCTCGACGTCGCCCGAGTGCAGCAGGCGGAACAGTGCAACCAGAGGAGACGTGATTTGCAGTTGGACGCAGGAGATTTTGTACGGATCTGGTGGACTCACCCACTGAGTGACGCCGCTCGAGATCTCACAGACTTCCTCGCTAACACGTGGGAAGGTCCGTTTCGCCTACATAAAAGGTGCTTACCACTCACTTACACACTAGTTCACTCTGAGTCCAGTGAAGGAACAGGACCTGTTTTATGTCACCGACCTTTAACTATTTTTTCGAGCAGAAGACGAAGATTTCTTGTAAGACCCGAACGACACTGACGGGAGCCCCATCCCGGAAGCCCCCTCGTTGCATCCACGGCAGCGGTAAAACTGCGACGTCGGTGACATCAACAGAGAGGAACCTTTACTTTGTCTTCTCCTCGCCTCTTTCGCATTTTTGGGGTAGTTTTCTACTTCACAGATCTGCTTTCTTTTCAAGAGGGAGGAAAGGGGGGGGGCGAGAAGATTGTGTGCCCACCTCAGATCCGTTATTTCAAACTTTCTGGAAGGGGTGCGAAAATAACATCAGGCTCAACCCTCAACTAAGCACTTGTGTCGTCTGCTCCCCTGTTTCCCTAAGATGGCTCTTAGACAACGGCGTCACCAGACCACCAGACTTCGCCATCGGAACGACATGAAGGACGGGATCTTGGTGGACTCGGCCACCAAGGACGTCACCGCATTAGGGGCGGCCCAGCAGCGTCAGGGGCGGCAATGTTGAGGCAACATTCCTCCGTACCAGGACTTGGGACTCTTTCACGAGTTGGACGTGTTTACAATATTTTTGCACATGAATCTGAGAACTAACTGCAACAACGTTACTTTTTACAGTAACGAGCTATAGTTACAAGTTACTCAACAAAGGGACAGGTTGCCGGTAACGCGTTACTCGTAACTTGTTACTGCCTAAGACTGAGAGTGGGTACCCTTAACGCGCACCAGAGAAATACCGCTGCAAATGGCTGCGCTAACTAAATATCCGTTGGTTGGATCTTTGACGCCGCTGCCCACTCGGGAACTGTGTGAGTCGCACTCGGCGACCGTGAACGCAGCCGGTATAGTCCCCGTGGTGCACAGGCTTGCGAAAGGGTGCCGTTCGAGGAGGACCCGTCGCGTCGAAGGCGCCTGCACCGCCGATGTCGCCGTTGCATGCAGGTGGCTGGGCTAGCTTGGCTGCTCTGCGGAAAGTGCCGAGTAGGACACACATGAACTTGCAGAGAGACGACGACACCCAATGACAGATGCCCCCTTCATCGACATCAATTATTTTCTCTGCACCCCTTCCCGCAAAAACGACCGTGACGCGAGTGACGTTCACGCAAAACAACGGCCGTAATTTCTTTTACAGACCACTACTGCGAGAACACCGTGGCAATGGACTCAAGGATCGGTGCAAAAAGATCAATATCCACCCCTGCCGCGTCACGTTTGTGAAAAAAGTGCACCCACACCTACAATAAAAGAAACATTGTACACCGCTGTCTTCACAGTTTCCACCAACATTTCACCCGCATTGCGCGAACATCACACACCAATCGCTGTCACATCTTCGGATTCCTCTGGAGGCTTTTTTGCTGACAACTCGGGCACACCTGTTAATGCACGTTGCCAAAGGTTTTTAGAAGCAGGTCAGCGTGCTGTGTAGGCCTTGGCGGCTCCCAGCCGAGTTGCCAGACTTCGGTGCACAAACGGCGGACGTTGCCGTGGTGGCAGTGTCAATTGCCGGCCAAGCGCACATCGCGGGCGCCGCCTTGATAAGACGGGAGCAGAGGGAGGCGCACAGTCAGTGGCTGCCCGGACTCAAGTGCCGCCGGTAACGATGTTAGTGTATTGATCGTGTCGTCCATGGCCAATTAAACGCAGTTTCTTGTTCTTAAAACCGCTCGCTCCGTGTTATTCCTCCGAGTAGGGTATGCAGCAAGCCAAGCCGAGCACAGTGGCGTCCGAGCGTGGTACGCTACCCACTCGCCGGAATTTCACGGGTCTTGGTATATTGGTATTGGTGTATTTTTACATGTACACATCCCACGTGAAATAAAAAAATAAACAAACTTACTAGCAAGTTGCGAAATCGCCGCAACTTATTTCTGGGCAATATTTCTTTTTTTTTTTATTTGTAAGTTTAACTTATTCTTAGACATCGTGCGCAGAAAACATTGTGTATTTTAATTTAGAATGGGTTTTACGCCGAAAAACAGGATCTTCACGAGTGGCGTCACAAGGGGGGGGGGGGGCGGACCGCCCCGGGTGCAGTGCTCAGGGGGTGTCGCGGAGGTCCACGAGAGCGGGGGGGGGGGGGGGGGTCGCGGCGGGCCACGCGAGAGCCGGGGGGGGGAGGGGGCTGTCGCGGCGGGCTGCCGCCCCGGGTGCCGCTGACCCTCGTGACGCCACTGGATCTCCATACTATCCGTTTTTAGTTAATGTTTGGGTTGGTCAGTTTTTTTTAACTCCGAAAGCTAGCCTTCGTGCAGCTGTGCGGTTTACTTGGAATTGACAGCAGATTGGACGCTATGCGTATTCGAGGAGAATCGTGGCTCTGGTTATGGTCACGCGGCTATAGAGTTCAAGCCGGTGATAAGGGAGCGAACGGCACCTTCCCGAAGGCCACTGCTTGGTAGGCCACTCGCATGGCATCCACTGCACTGTCAATTTTGGGACGAACTCACAAAAGGATATAAGTGACAAATCCTATCGCTGTTTCATTTTTGGGATGCTCCTTGAAGTTAAGGCTTTTGGGAGCGCACTCCCTTGGAGTGCGCTCACAAAAGCCTTAAGATGGAGAGCCTTCTTTGCAGGCTGGGGAGGGGGAGGCAGTCGGAATGCTGGAGGAGGGGGATGTTTCCTCCTCTCCTTTCCAGCAATCCATCTGCTTCCTCCTCCCCAGCCTTCCTCTCCTCGCCTTGAACTCTTAGCTGCGTCCTGTGGGGATTCCGTGGAATAACGGTTACCAGGTTGGGCTATTAATAGCCAAATTTGGCCACTTTGTACTGCGTTTGGCGTCGACATTTGTTGGGTGGCTATGTGGCTTTTTGGGGCTATTTCAAATCCTAACGCGGCAACGTTTTTTTTTTCTCTTAATTTAGAGTAGTTTTACAAAGTCACTTCCAGTATGAACAAGAGCATCAGTCCACCCTTTGCGGATTCCCGCTTTCAAACACTTTTTTGTAAGAATGCGTGGGCCTGACGCAAGATCCTATCTAGCTCCAGTGAGCTACCGTGACCTAGATTCATCTCCGAAGACATTGCTTTTGTATTCAATGTGGTTTATCTTATGCTCCGAAGTCCTTTCTCCTTCCTACTGGAATCTCTTATTTCCTCGAGTTCTCCACCATTTTCCTACGGGAGGCATCTTTTTTGAGAAAAATGACACTAAAGGCAACTCAAGACATCTAGGAGCATTTTATGTAGTCAGATTACTCGAGCTATAGTGAATATAACAAAGGAGGCAATTTCCGCAAACCATGGAAGTTTCTTAAAGCCCAATGAGCCATAGCATTGGACAACAGAATTAGAACAATGAGTAATCCGTACAAGGCCAACTTCGAAGTGCAGGAGCAGCGATGTTTCCATTGCCATCCGGGCTTTCCATCGTGCTCCTGATTCTGCCCATGTCGAACGCCACCGTGGAGGCAGTATTCAGCCACTTGTCTTTCACAAAGTCACACCTAAGAAATGTGATGTCCCTTGAAACTCTTTAAAACATCGTCTATGTAAAGTTTGCTTTCCTTGGCAATGACGAGTGCTGTAATGACGTCAGCCCTACTATCTAGTTTTTTGCCTGTATTAACAAAGACATCATGTAAGAGGGGAGTCAGCCGAGCACGAGCTAGTGTTTCATAACTATATAACCGTAATTACGGGTGTGAAAAAAGTTTAACTCTTCTATGCTTAAAGGGACCATGAAACGATTCTGAAATCGAATTTCATCCACCGATCGTCGTAAAAGGTGTGAAAAGAAACACAAAAACACAAAAATAGAGAGCCGAAAAAATTCTTCACTATAGAACTTTTAAAAGAAAACTGGACTCTTTTGCGCCTTCTTTCCTTCGAAAGCTCTCTGCCTTTTCACTGCGATGCATCCGCGGAATCGCCGCACGTAAGTCGAATCCACGTCGCCTATTGGGTAAGAGCCCACCTCACCAGCACCGCGATCATAAACAATAAATAGCCGGCGAATGTTTCCTAAAAGTTTTGTTAAATATTATTAAGATCCACATTTTGTAGCATAATTAGAGATGTGACGAAAATTGCCAAATTTGATAATGCTGAGAGCCAAGCGGCATCTATCGTGTGGTAAACGAAGCAAGAAAAAGACAGCGTCACTCAGTTACTGGGGCGCGTCGACCAACGAACGTTTGTTTTTCTACGTGTTCTTCTCGCGCATCCCGACTTCGAGCCGCAAGGAAAAAAGTAAAAAGTACCTGCAACACACCACGACGAACAAGAACGCTGGATCCACAAACACCCGTGAAAAGCTCCAACGGCCACGATTCCACCGACCCCGACCAAGCGAGCTCGGCAGATAGGCCTAGCAGGCACTCCGACTCGCCGAAGCGGTGCTCCGACCGTCCTTGGCCAAGACCGTCTACCCACGACCGGCTGGCGTGCTGAATGGAATATGCACGCGCGACCCTTGTGTACCCTTCCCGTATTCTAGTTTGATCGCTGACCGGTGAGGTCAATCTCTTCCCTTGTCATCTCTTTGTTTTCCGAGGCAGTGCATGGTGACGAACACTGCCGTCGAAAAGGGACTCTCGTCGATTCTATCTTTTGTTTTGTGTGATATAGAGCTCAAATAAACGCCGTATGGATTACATGCGGAACTTGGTATGTACACTTTGTTATTAGTATGCCATTTTTATTCTGACACGACTGCACGTCACTGTCGAGCTATAACAGGTTTTGGGAGCTACGTGCAATGCCGGTCCAACCTTCCTTTGCCGAGTGCACGTCAGTATCGAGTTGCAATCGTAAAAGATCGGTCCCGAAGCGCTTACCAACAGCGCGAATACAGCACTTCCATCAAACGCGCGCGTCCGCTCCGAGTGTGAACAGGTATTTACGTGGCTCTTGCTGACACTGTCGTAGTTCAAACGTATCTTTTTTAACGTCGGCTCGCTCCCGCATCTCCGAGGCCGCGAAAAACGCCGCGGCAATTTGTTTCCACCTACGTCGCTTTGCAAACAACTGACACGGGCCGCCTTTTACCAACAATAACAGTTGAGTTGACTTCTGGAGTCTTCGCCGGAAGACTCGGCGTACTTCCCAACAGGCATGCCGGCGTATGGGACTAGTCCGATACTGTCGCTGTAGCGCCACATATGTCATTGAATTTCGCTCCGCCGTGATGTTTCCATTGCTATCGCGGCGATGAGAGGCGCCGATTAAAAAAATACGTCGGTGCCATCAGCGCAGTAAAACCTACCGGCGCACCCCCAACTCGCCGCCGCTAACACTCCCCTTCTCCTACTGCCGAGAGAACTTCCGGTTCCTGTGCCAGAGTACGTCACGACCATCAAAATTACGCCGTAACTTGTTTTGCGGTCAGTTGGAGAGAAAGAAAAAGTCGATATTTTATCAATTTTTTGTGCAGAAGTTAAAAAACCGAGACGAAAACGAATGCCTGTTCGGCATTCAGTGAACGTTGAAGGTTTAATGTAAAAGTTATCTGGCAAAAGTAAAAAGGTCATTTCATGGTCCCTTTAAAATAAAAAAGTTTTCAATACATTTCAAGATGCCACAGATCTTTGCAAGCTGAACCTAAACCCTGGAGATGCCGTCGCAGTGCCTTCGCCTTGAGCCCCTTACATTCGAGCGCATGATATTATGGGCTGAGCCGATATTTTAATTATGGCTACTTTTGGGCTATATAAACTTCTTGCACTTGGCTACTTTTGGGCTACACCGTCCGGCCTTTGACAGTTTGAGCTAGAGCCTACCTGGTAACCCTGCCGTGTATTTCACTGGCAACGTGACAACGTATTCGAAGTGTACAAAACTATATGTTCGAAAAGTCCTCCGCGTATATCGGCAACAAGCGATTTCTTCCAAGAAGTCACATAAATTCTTCTGGTATGGTTCGGTTTCGCGAATGACAGCTTGTGGAACATCATGTTGAATCGTTCCCGAGC
This sequence comes from Ixodes ricinus, assembly GCA_037355805.1. Taxonomy (NCBI): domain Eukaryota; kingdom Metazoa; phylum Arthropoda; class Arachnida; order Ixodida; family Ixodidae; genus Ixodes; species Ixodes ricinus. The sequence goes on from JAZHYW010002688.1 coordinate 22,072, forward strand.
CCTTCCTTCTCGTTTTTATGTTTGTGTGGTTGTTCCTTAGTGCCTGTGTCGAGATGTATATCGGATTACATCTTTGAAGTACGCTTACTTTATGTGATGTGCACGGCAACCTTATTCTCGGCAATGATTGACCGTTGTTCCACAGTTATTCTTCCAGATTATCTGTGTAATTAGGCAGCCTCTATTTTCTAGGCCGCGGGAAAATAATTTATCCGTATTTCTTTCGGCAGTTGTCTCCCATTAGCTGTCTTAAATCATGTAACAACTGCCGGTAGAATACTAACTTTATCATTCTCCCGGAATTTCGTGGAGTCGACGCATTTCATAGACAACTCTTCGTGAATACACGTTTTATGAAAACGTTTCGTTGACACCAACATATCACAAACACTCGTTACGCGAAGTGCGCGTTGTAGAAATATTTCGTCGCGTGTGTATCCCTGGCCGGCCGACCCGTCCACGCAGTTCCGCGGCGACACTCTGCGACGGCTCATTACAAAAATGTTAACCCACCTGGGCCGCCCTACATGCCATTTGCGGCAACAGTCTGGGGTGACTTGTTACCAAAAAGGGAAAGCTAATCATATCTGTCTATAAAACGATCTGTCAATGAAACAGCGTGTCAATTAAACAGCCGGTCTATGTAACGTCGTTCGATGAACTGACTGCCCCCACCGATGAGAGGCGTCTGCCGGTAGAATTTTGAGAAAATTATTTTTCCAGCTCCCGGGAAAATAGACAATATCGCCTGGAATATCCCCGGTTCTTGTTTTGCAATCATCACAGCTGTATAAAAGCTTAGTAAAACCTCTTCACATTTCACAGATCGCTCGCACGTTTGCACTTGTCTACGGAATAAGCTGCATGTAATAACTCCTATGAGATTTGAAAATATTCAATGTACACCTGCGCTAGTACATTTTCTTTACGGGTTTCATCCACGCTTATATATATTAATCAAACTTGGTACGTTTTAAATTGGTTTGATATATTCAACCTTCCGGACGGTACTCATTTAGGCTATCGAATAAATTGCCTGAATACCTAAAGGGCACGTTCAAATGTGTGGGCACGTGCAATGTCGAACGGGCGCCCGCATCAAACGGCTACCGCATTGAACGGGAACCGCTTTAAACGGGTACCCGTATCCCGTAATCACGCATGATCCAAACGGGTTGATCGGTTCACAACCCGTTTTAATTTGAGATGGACCTTTTCAGTAGGATAGTGCTTCATTTATTACTAAAATTTTAAAAGGCCAAGTGACCGAAAGTACCTGCAGCACAAATTAGTACAGTAAGAAGTCTTCAGTAGACGCGTTATAAAAATATTCCTTCTTGCAAACAAAAACTCAACTATCATGATGAACATTTTATTGTATATTTTGTGTATTAAAAATAAAAAATACACAAATATTCCCGTTCAAAAACGTCATCAAAAATGCAACGGCAGGAACACACAAAAATATTTAGATTATCACGTTATTGCGAAGTTTGCTTCTTGCATCTACATGAGAAAAAAAAAAGAAGAAAAAGGATGTCATTCCCAAGGCGCCCACAATCCGTGGTTGTATTTCGGCAGACCTCTAGGATCAGTCGGTTTGTTGGCCGGGGAATCATGGTTGCTGCGTAGGCTGCAATCTTCTCCATTAGCTCATCAACTTCCTGCAAAAACATATATACATACAGGTTTGAACACTCTTCGAAACGACAACAAAGGGCCTCATTTAAATTTCGGTCTCCTTTAGCAGGAGCACGCTTTTTATACGTGATCTGAAATATACTGGGGTTACCCAAGTGGGCGGACGTGTAGCGAAAGCTCCTGCTACAAAGATCCTGGGTTCAATGCCCACCCCTGCCCGAATGAATTTGAATGAGCTCAATACAGGCATGCAATCGTGTATCACTACTCCGTCGTGTGCACGTAAAGGACCCCAGGCTAACAGCAGCAAAATCGCGACACGTGGCGCTATTGTTCCCGAGTGAGAGGGCCAGTCACGTTCCATGTCTTAGTGCGGGGGTAGCCGGCAGAAAGCAGCCCATCCTAAAACCCGCATTTCAAAAGCTCTCTTATCGCTCAATTTTCTGCCAGCCACCCCCGCGGTGAGATATGGAACGTGACTGGCACTCTCGCTATCGGCGCGCTAGGGAACAATTGCGCCGCGTGTCGCGATTTTGCCGCTCCGGTCATCGGTTACTTGTGCTACTCTTTTTCTGTTGCAGCTGTACTGCACTTGGTCAATTTCTCATCTATAGCTGAGATATCAGACGCCCAATAAGGTTGACTAACTTTTAGGATTACAAACGTACATACAATATTAATATTTTTCTAAACAACTGGTGTGGTGGGAACTTACTACAAGTTGAGACGTTACTGGTAACGCTTTACTTTTTTGTACAAAACTACCGCGCTCCTTAGAATCTGAAACGCTTACTCTGTAGAATAATTTCAATGCTATTTATGGTATTCTTTATAAAACAACGTTACTCGTTGCTCGTCACTTTTGACTGACTAAAAGTAATCACGTTTCTGGTTTTGTTTAAAAAGACAAGGCGCCATCGGGACTGCGCTTCATTCTTCATATTTGATAAATTAACTACGCACCGCCTAACGCTGAACTTCCGCACAAATGTGGCCCTAGCGGTCCGGAACAGTTTTCAGTTTCAAAGCTCGTTGTTTTCTGGATGATTAACTTACTTCCGAAATTTACCAATGACCCTAGAAACTCAAGGAGAGGAGAGGACAACGGCGCACGGGGATCCTAAAACGACGAGCTCTGGTTGGAATGATGAGTGGGTAGACCTAAAGGTAGCTGCCTTCCTCTCCACTGCACGCGTCGAAGGCATCAGAACACGGAACGCCGGTGTCCGGCATTTGGTTCTCGCATTCCAGCGCGTCCGATGAGTGCAGTGAAGACAAATGTAAATAGCTTCAGGTCTGCGCACAAGTCATTCAAACAAGAGCTCGGCGTTCTGACGTCTCCAGTCGCTCTCCTATCCTCCTCTTCTCAGTCTATAAGAGCATAGAAAATAAGACGGCCGACGAAGCCCACGAATGCATGGAATGGCCTCTACGGGCCCCCATATTGCCATTGACACATTTAAAAACCACCTATAACTTGTGATAAGATAAGGCTCAGTTCTAAAAAATTGGCATCCGGTCCTGGGCGCCAGGGCTACAATTGGGCGGAAACTGCGTGTGGCGAGGCCTAGTTTATTCTTTTGGTCAAGAACTCTGGGAACGTCTTTCGGGGATACTCTCACGTTAGCCCGTGGTGAATATATTCAATGTAAATCAGGTAAAACGTATACGTACGATAACAATGCGTAAAGATGCGCTTCCGCCTAGCAAAAGCTCAATACTTGCTAATCACAGCCACAACTCTCGGATAGCGTCAGCGCGGTTAGCAGTGTACCGTGATGTTCCAACACGTCTTTTCTACTTATTATATTGGCCCTGGGCAGTTAAATGTGCAGCGGACCGGTGCTGAAAATTCCTCTCGGAACAAATAATCTTGTGGCGAGGATTCAACAATGGCATTTCCCTTGGCGCTTACCATTCGCTTAATTTTCGTTTGTTTTGGCTTTGTACGTTGTAGCGAGAAACACCTTGATGAAACCCTCCTTTTAAAATTAAAGGTTGAAACTTTCAAACGAGCGTATGTCTGGCGTATTCCAAAATGCTCTTTTATGGAAATAAACATATCACATTGCAGACCGGTTGGTCAGCTAGGCAGTTCACACATTCCGCTATATTTTCTTGACTCTCCCTTTCTAGACTTAGTGTTCATGTTAGGTATAATATACTTTTTGTTTACACAAATGTATATAACGAATTACGCCATTTCGTCTCGTATTCTTTGGATTGAGCGCGTTAGTAATGATTCAGAAATACGAAAGTGTTAGACTCTTTCGTATTTTTGCGTCTCATATTCTTTATCTAATAAAGCAAAGATTACGCCAAAAACAGGGTCGTATACAAAAACACCTAAAATAAAAAACAAGAAAAAAACTTTGTTTTAAACATATGGCAGAGAAACGCATGAAATAAATAGATAAGAAATCAGCTGCGCTGTATACTGCATAAGGCGTAGGGCAACGGCAATGCGTTAGCTGTCTTTTCTCAAAAAATTCCTCATGACATCTTACCGTCGCATTCGTTGCTGCCAAATTTTCCAGCTCACAGGGATCCCGTTGAATGTCGAAGTAGTATGGGGAACTGTTGGCAACGAAATTGCTTCTCGCGTTGTACTGAGAACAGTTCACCAGTACCTCTTGACGCCAATAAGGCCTAATTTGTAGTTTCTCAACCTTGTAGAAGTCCCTGAGCACTGTTCCGGTGCGAGACTTTAGCATCAATTCATCCAGGCCTTCAACAGGTCGTGTGCCTCCTGGAACTTCGCTGCGATGATATTTTGATCCGCCAGGAAAGGTGGAGGTGAGAACCACCTTACGATTTCCCACGATCAACGCCGCGGAATTACTGGCCGATTCAATGTTAAGAAGGATCTCATGGCGCGGAGAAGGCAGGTCCTCGCAAAGGGCTTCCCACATGTCGATTCCGTCAATGACACCTAGCCTTGACACATCTCCTCCTGAAAGAATCAAAATGTCCAAGGTTGTAGAGATTGCTTGGGCGCAACGCTCGCGTGAGGATAAATTTAAAGACGTTTCTTGTGGTGGCCTTAGTGCTGAACACTTTTTTTCCAAGTAAAGATATGTTTATAAAGCTACGTATTTGTAAGTGTGACTTGAATAGCTCAACATATAATTATTTTAAGTTAGGCACAGCAAATGCTCTTAAAATATTCCACGTCGGCAATGCACGGGTTGGAAAATATTCCGAAATGAGCCAATATGATTTCTTAATTGCTATGATTTTGAACTTCTTCTGGTCCTTTGAACTGGAATTGCGTGAAGCAAGGAAAAATACTTTGCAAGAAAGGCATTTTTACTACACAAAGAATTCGTGAAATGCCAAGCTAAAATAAAATTATGAAACTTGATGATTTCCTTTTTTACAGCTGTTTTGGGTAACTGGAGCCTCTTCACAAACTTCGTGGCCATTTATTTTGCGTTCCGGTTCTTTTATTTGTTTGTTAATTTGAATTTTATCGCCTCGCCCGTCTTTACTATATATAACAAATATGGCTATCGCGTTAGGGAATTAGATAAAAATGAGTCAGTGAGGGAACAAAAATATGAAAACACAACTTCACGGTAAAAGGGCAAATCTCTCATTGGTTATTAGCCTTAATCGCCACGCATACTTTCAACACGAAGGGCGCCAAGTTGCGAAGGGAGTTTTGTTTTTACACCGCCAATTTCGCTGAGTTTTAGCCACCCATTGATATTTATATTTTTAGCCTCCATGAATCTAATACAATGAAGTGCACGCCAAACCCTGCTACAGGGTGGGACGTACCATGGCTGTGACAGAAAAGAGTATGGCATCTTAAACTCAAACATTTAAGGAAAACGCTTTCTCACAACCGAAAGTCAGTACCACAATACAAACTTGGTAAGAAGGAAGAAATGCGCTATGTATGGATATTCAAACACCTAGATTTGCTTTTACGTTTTCTGCGCTTTTACCCAATCCGATCTCATCCTTTGTTTGACTACTACTTTCATATTGTTTAAAAAACTCTAACAAAAAACTCGGCGAAGACACGTAAAATTGCTTACGGGTAGGAAGTCGAAATCATTCCTTCATGCAACGCATTCCCACAAGCAGCGAGGCACGTCTCGCTTTCGCACACGCGCTCAAACGGGGACATCACGCCCTCGACTGCGCAGGCGCGACGAACACCGCCGTCTTCATGGCGGCTTCCATGAAGAAGCATCTGCGATGCTGGGCTTTTCTTTGTGTTTTATTTCTGAGGCGACAGTGCTTGATCACGTACATTTAATGGCCATCTTTCGGGGACAACGCCGACGTCTTTTCGCATAATGAGACAAGAAAGGCTTTCGTTAAAAATCAGACTTACCGGCGGCAGAATACAGAGTTGGCAACCAGTCGGTGATGTGCATCATTTGGCTCGAAATGCGACCTGATCTCCGCATCAGAGGACTCCAGATAAAAGCGGCTCCCCGCACGCCTCCTTCCCACAAGGTAGCCTTGAAACCCCGCAGAGGCCAGTTGAAACCGTAGTTGGATCCATCACCTGTGGGAAGGCCTCCGTTGTCGGTGCTGAAGATGACGATGCTGTTTTCCAGCATATTCCGTTTCTGGAGTGCCTCCATAACCAGGCCAACTGATTGGTCCATCTCGTAGACAGCCCCTACAAAGGACCGCCCTCTTAATTCTCGCTGCTTATCATGACCGAAACGTGATTTTGGCAAAGTTGAGTTAATACCACGGTGTAAGATACCTGTATATAGGTGTGGACACACAACATGGCGAACGCCATGATGCGATCAACCAGATAAAGTCCTAGTGGCTCACGCTCCAGTAGCCCCTTCTGTCAGCGTTTCCGCAGGGCAGACGGCGAAACTAATAAGAAATAAACCAACTAGTAGAAATATGTGTGTCTTTGTCATGGGAAATTTGCGCTTGAGCTTTCCGCTCGGCATGGGCTCTGATTTCGACAGATGCTGGCTTGGACACCGCTCAAATAATCTCTGGGCTTCGACGCATTCATAATGCTATTCTTGCTGCCGTTAAGGCGCAAAACTGAGGTCAATGACGATGCTGTGTGTAAGCAATACGCGTAGCGCATGTGCCAAGATAAACAGGAAGCGGAACACCAAGACAACGACATTAAAAGCTAGCATGTCTCCTACAAAGAATCATGAAAAACAAGGTTCGCGACAGGCTACCTGCTAGCCCCTTATCCAAGAGCCGTATGGTAATATCCACTTGCAACCTGGCGACGACAGGATTTCCTTTAGCTGCTGCGACGAGCGCGTTGCGCATGATTACTGCAGAACAA